>JARQOC010000007.1:82567821-82859243 GCA_033576535.1 Allobates femoralis
TGTGATGTATGTGCTTGTGTGATGTATGTGCTGTGCTTGGTGTGTCATGTATGCTGTGCTTGATTGTGATATATGTGCTGTCTTGGTGTGTCATGTATGCTGTGCTTGTGTGATGTATGTGCTGTGCTTGGTGTGTCATGTATGCTGTGCTTGTGTGATGTATGTGCTTGTGTGATGTATGTGCTGTGCTTGGTGTGTCATGTATGCTGTGCTTGTGTGATGTATGTGCTTGTGTGATGTATGTTGCTGTGCTTGTGTTGTGTCATGTATGCTGTGCTTGATTGTGATATATGTGCTGTGCTTGGTGTGTCATGTATGCTGTGCTTGTGTGATGTATGTGCTGTGCTTGGTGTGTCATGTATGCTGTGCTTGTGTGATGTATGTGCTGTGTGTGATGTATGTGCTGTCTTGGTGTGTATGTTGCTTGTGCTTGTCTGTGGATGTATGTGCTGTGCTTGCTGTGTCATGTATGCTGTGCTTGGTTGTGATGTATGTGCTGTGCTTGGTGTGTCATGTATGCTGTGTTATGTGATATATGTGCTGTGCTTGGTTGTGATGTATGTGTTGTCCTTGGTGTGTCATGTATGCTGTGCTTGTGTGATGTATGTGCTGTGCTTACTGTATCATGTATGCTGTGCTTGTGTGATGTATGTGCTGTGCTTGCTGTGTCATGTATGCTGTGCTTGGTTGTGATGTATGTGCTGTGCTTGGTGTGTCATGTATGCTGTGCTTGTGTGATGTATGTGCTGTCCTTGGTGTGTCATGTATGCTGTGCTTGTGTGATGTATGTGCTGTCCTTGGTGTGTCATGTATGCTGTGCTTGTGTGATGTATGTGCTGTGCTTGGTGTGTCTTGTATGCTGTGTATATGTGATATATGTGCTGTGCTTGGTGTGTCATGTATGCTGTGCTTGTGTGATGTATGTGTTGTCCTTGGTGTGTCATGTATGCTGTGCTTGTGTGATATATGTGCTGTGCTTGCTGTGTCATGTATGCTGTGCTTGTGTGATGTATGTGCTGTGCTTGCTGTGTCATGTATGCTGTGATTGTGTGATATATGTGCTGTGCTTGCTGTGTCATGTATGCTGTGCTTGTGTGATATATGTGCTGTGCTTGGTGTGTCATGTATGCTGTGCTTGTGTGATATATGTGCTGTGCTTGCTGTGTCATGTATGCTGTGCTTGTGTGATATATGTGCTGTGCTTGCTGTGTCATGTATGCTGTGCTTGTGTGATGTATGTGCTGTGCTTGCTGTGTCATGTATGCTGTGCTTGTGTGATATATGTGCTGTGCTTGGTGTGTCATGTATGCTGTGCTTGTGTGATATATGTGCTGTGCTTGCTGTGTCATGTATGCTGTGCTTGTGTGATGTATGTGCTGTGCTTGCTGTGTCATGTATGCTGTGCTTGTGTGATGTATGTGTTGTCCTTGCTGTGTCATGTATGCTGTGCTTGTGTGATGTATGTGTTGTCCTTGGTGTGTCATGTATGCTGTGCTTGTGTGATGTATGTGCTGTGCTGTGCTTGGTGTGTCATGTATGCTGTGATTGTGTGATATATGTGCTGTGTCTTGGTGTGATGTGTCTGGCTGTGATTTTCTAATACGGGCACTATAAGGTATTGATTGATGCATTTATATCATTTTTTTTACATTGTTTTACTTACAGGTAGAGGGTGATTCATATATTTCGCAGGACCCATTTGCGTTTAGGATCCGCCCCTGAATAGATATGATATACAGCTACAAACGTAGAGACACTTCAGAATTTAGAATACATATAACAGGATTGGAAATTTCCCTTAGAAAATGCCGGCTCACATCCCTATAAATTGTGTTTAACAACTATCCTCTGCATACGTTACCAAGCACTTTCCTTTCTTTCGCGTGATGCAAATACTCTGAATAGCAAGAAATTGTAGGTTAGAAAATCTCACTTTACTGCAATGATTTCATGTGTTGGACGTGGCTGCCATCCTGATGATTCAATCTAGGACCATTATAGGCTGTGAAGAAACTGAGCCACAGAACAGAAATAGTCTGATTCCTATTACTCTCACAGCCGCACACGTGCTCTGCCATACACAAACACAAGGATCACTCAGACGTGCACACCGGCGGGGAGGACTAGTCCTCCCGTCTAATCACGTAGTCAGTTCTTCTCCGTAGTCCACATCTATCTCTCCTATTATTTTCAATAACATTAACAGTTTGTGCTTGGTCGCAATCAATGATGGCTGCCTCACATCAGAGTCAGTAGGTTGGGCTTCAAAGGAGATCAATCAGTCTAAATGCTGCCCAATGTGAGGGTGGAGTATTAAAGGGAGTTTTTTTGCTATGTAATCCGAGCACAGCATACTGCAGGGGTTAAGAAACAAAAAGCAAACGTGCTCCTCTTATCAGTGTGCGCTATAGTTTACTTAAACTAAAGGCTTTATCACCTGGTGCTTGCCATTACTGGGCTAGAAAGTCATACGCACTGCAATCCAACACCCCCCCCCTGCTGTGATTGACACCTCACTGTAAATGCACAAGCTCTATTGAGATCCTTCTATAAACTGACATAAAGAGGCTTTATATAAGGTTTATTTTGTGCAAAACATGTTTGTGATCTTTTGCAACAGACCTAATTTAATTAAAAAAAAAAAAAATCAACACAGAGTCAATCTGCATTGAACAAATGACTAAAATGTAGGTTGGAAGACTGACTAAGTTCTTTCCAAATCTTTGCCAGCTCGATGATTTCATTGTATGGCTACCAATGATGCATCATAGAAGGATACTTTATGTATCTTATGACTGTGGGCTTTTTGTTTAAAGGGAATCTGTCATGCCACTTTCTTTTTAAACTGCCCCCAAATCCTATTTAGATCATGCACTGTGCATCAATAACAAAAAAGCACTTGAGATGCTTAGATGTTTGTATTAGATACCTGTGCAAGCAGTCATCGGTGTGGATACTACAGCTGGTATTAGTCACATCAATCCACTGCGGTCATGTAGTTTTTTAAACATGGTCACCCCTCCTGCATTGTAATATATGAACATCACTGAAGAGCCTTCAGAAATTCACTAATGTTATATAAGGACCTGAGGTGATGTCACGACCATATGACCATAAAGGGCAGCCCTGATGAGAAGATGTAAGTTTAGCTCCTCCCATTATGGTGTCATGTTCGTGACATCACCACAGGTCCTTCTGCAGCTTTAGTGAATTTCTGAAGGTCCTTGAATGATGTTAATATATTACAATGCGGGGGGGGTGACTACATTTAGAAAACTGCATGACTAAAGTGGATTGATGTGACTGATCCCAGCTGAAGTCTCCACCCCGGGGACTAACTGCAGGTACCTAATGCAAACACCTAAGCATCTAAAGGGCTTTTTTATGAAAACTACATGTATTTTTTCTAAACCAAGACAGTGATGCACAGTGCATGATCTAAATAACATTGGGGGCACTTTAAATAACAAAAAAGACATGACCGGGTTGTCTTTAAAACTGGCGTATGATTCTTCATACATACCCTACTATGTGTTTGATTCATTAAGTCTGGTGTTGTGCACCCCTATGATGCGGCAAACCTATTAGGACATAGTGAATTTGGCACATCTCATTGACCCCTGTGCAACTTGCTAAACTCCCTACTACAATTAGGAACTTGAGAAGAATTTTAAGCATAAGAAACATCTGCTTTTTTAATGAACCTCATGGGCAGGTCATACCCCTGCTCCAGCCATCCCCTGCTCCATCCATTTGATCAAAGGTGCTTCAAATTAGAGCAGTCTGAAAAAATACTTGAGTTCCCCATTGACTTCTATTAGAGTCGGCATTTGAGTCGCGCCCGTCCAAGCTTCCAACTGTTCATTATGCGTACCGAGCACCTGAAAACGGTAGTACTCGCTTATTACTAGTTACAAAGTATGACCACGACAGATCCACATTAAATAGACTGAAAATATAAGAAAATGATGTGAAAAGGCCCTAACTTGTACCTTATAACCTATCAATAAAAATAATTTTTTGATTCACTTTTCAAATCTGATTGTATTATTGATGAATGATGACCTATAGCAGTTGCGCTGAGTCCTACAGATTTAAATAAATTTGGAAGAATGCCATAAGCCCTGTGTGCAGATAATGGGACTGAGTCAGGGGCGTAACTAGAACTGGCAGGGCCCCATAGCAAACTTTTGAATGGGGCCCCCTCCAAGACACGCCCCCAATGACACACCCCCTTCAAGACACACACCCTTACCGAATCGGTGTTAACAGTCTGACGCCACCCAGTTTACCGTATATACTCTTGTATAAGCCGACCCCCCTATTTTTGGCCCCAAAACCTGGGAAAACCTATTGACTCGTGTATAAGCCGAGGGTGTACCCCAGCATAGGTATACAGCCCCCAGCAGTGTGGTATACAGCAGCCTCCCCAGTGGTAGTATACAGCAGCCTCCCCAGTGGTAGTATACAGCAGCCTCCCCAGTGGTATATACAGGCCCCAGCAGTATATACAGTAGCCCCAGTGGTATACAGCAGCCTCCCCAGTGGTATACAGCAGCCTCCCCAGTGGTATATACAGGCCCCAGCAGTATATACAGCAGCCTCCCCAGTGGTATATACAGCAGCCCCATTGGTATACAGCAGCCTCCCCAGTGGGTATATACAGGGCCCCAGTAGGTATATACAGGGCCCCAGTAGGTATATACAGGCCCCCAGTGGGTATATACAGGCCCCCAGTGGGTATATACAGGCCCCCAGTGGGTATATACAGGTCCCCAGTGGGTATATACAGTCAGGGCCCCAGTGGGTATATACAGTCAGGGCCCCAGTGGGTATATACAGTCAGGGCCCCAGTGGGTATATACAGTCAGGGCCCCAGTGGGTATATACAGGGCCCCAGTGGGTATATACAGGCCCCAGTGGGTAGTTTCAGGGCCACAGTTTGTATATACAGTCAGGGCCCCAGTGGGTATATACAGTCAGGGCCCCAGTGGGTATATACAGTCCCCCAGTGGGTATATACAGTCCCCCAGTGGGTATATACAGTCCCCCAGTGGGTACATACAGGCCCCCCACTCCTCCCTTTCTACTGCACAAGTCACCTGTAAAGGAATACTTCATACTTACTTATCCCTGCCGGCTGCCGCTGTTGCCGCTCTGCACCGCGCTCCGGCTTCATCCGGCTTCTTCCTGGTTGTGACCGGCGGGTGCAGGCAATGACGTCACAACCAGGAAGAAGCCGGATGAAGCCGGAGCACGGTGCAGAGCGGCGACAGCGGCAGCCGGCAGGGATAAGTAAGTATGATGTATTCCTTTACAGGTGACTTGTGCAGTAGAAAGGGAGGAGTGGGGGGCCTGTATGTATCCACTGGGGGACTGTATATACCCACTGGGGGACTGTATATACCCACTGGGGGCCTGTATTTACCCACTGGGGCCTGTATATACCCACTGGGGGCCTGTAGCTGACCGGATAGCAGCGTAGCGGCGCTGGGTCCGCGCCCCCCACAAGCGCCGGGCCCCAAAGTGACCGCTACGTCTGCTATGCCGGTAGTTACGCCCCTGGACTGAGTATACAGTGGTAAGGTGCAAACCATTTTGAAAAGGAATATAATTGTGTTTGAGTACAGACTACCATTTCATACAACCCAGAACAGAATGGCATTGCAGAGAGAAAGAACCGCACTCTCTGTGAAAGTGGAAGAAGTATGTTGTTTGATGCCAGTCTACCTACTATTGGGGAGAAGCCATCATGACAGCTTGCTATCTTCAAAACAGACTGCCAGGTAAAGCCACAAACAAAACTCCATATGAGCTATGGAATTGCAAGAAGCCGAACCTGAAGCACCTCAGGATATTTGGAAGCAAAACGTTTGTGTATGTTCCCAAAGGAAAATGTTCCAAGTGGGAATCACATGCAAAGCAAGGAGTCCTGGTGGGCTATAGCGAAACTCAAAAGGGATACAGAATCCTGCACCCGGAGACCAACACAGTAACAATCAGCAGAGGTGTAATGATTGATGAGAACTCTGTTTTGAGCAAATTTCATGAAGTTACCCCAGTCATTCAAGCAAAGGAATAAGAAGAAGAATTTCAGTCACCAAACCCAGACACTGAAAAAGAAAACAGAGAATTCTTGATAAGCTCTGAAGCCAGTGAGGAAGAAACAGAAGAATAAAGTCAACCTCCAGTCAGGAGATCAGTAAGACCAAACAAAGATATCCCAGCTAGACAGCTTTCTTATAGGGTCAGAACACTTCCTGAATCAAAGCCACAGTCATGAAAAGGAACAGAAGCCCTCAGAAGCCAAAGATTTGTCAAGACTCCAGCAATGAGAATTACAGACAAGCAGTGGGCACACCACAACCAAGGATGTATTGAACTTGCTAGAAGTGAGAAGATCAGTGCAAGGACTAAACACATCGATGTTAAGCATCACAACTTACGTGACTTTTTGGAATGTGATGTACTAGAGTTTGTGTATTACGAGTCTGACAAGATGTTAGCAGATGGTATGACAAAACCATTGCCTAGAGCCAAGTTTGAGGACTTCAAAACCGCAATGGGACTAACAGGATAAGTATTTGTTGAGTGGGGGTGTTGGAATACGTTTAGTACAACGACTCCAATTCTGCATGTGTAAGTGTTGTATTGCTAGGTTTGTGCATTGTCAGTAAAGTTAGTATAAAAAAAAGAGGAACACTCCCAGAGGCTCAACACACAGGAAATACCAGGTGACTGTAACCAGTTTCCTGTGTCTGTGTATGTGAAGAGAAGCACAGCAGCTTGCTGATGTTGCAAAGGGACATTAAGATGTTATTTCCTGCTTCCACAAAGCCCTTTATATCTGTACCTGTTGCTAATTAAAGCTAAGTTCTGTTGTCAACATGCTTTCATTGTATCCTGAATGATCCGCTGCCAACATGATAACATCCTTCTCCAGCTCCACATTTCAAAGGTGTTGATTCCTCTTCTTTGTTCCTTTATTGTCCAGGTTTCTCATCCATATGTTACTATAGAAAGGACCAGACTATGTACGAGCCGTGTCTTCATCACCAGTGAAATGGTCCTTGATGTGAAGATCTTGTCCGGTGACTTCATTGTTGATTTTCTCATAGCTTTTCTAATATTGACTTCCGGTGTCATCACTACATCTTGACTGATCATTGATCCGAGTAGGATGAAGTCCTTTACCACTTCCAGTTCATGGTCGTCCATCTCACATGTACCCTGGTTATTCCTGGCAATAGTCAGTATCTTGGTCTTCTTAGTGTTGAGTAGCCGTCACATGTTGGAGCTTTCCATCTGGACTCTCCATATTGAGTCCTTCATTCCATCTAGGCTTGTTGCTATCAGTGTTGATTCATCTCTGTATTTAAGATTGTTGATGACACATCCAGCAATTTTGATTCCTTCTTTGTTGGCAGGTCCAGCCTTCCTGATAATGGCTTCCAGATGGGATCAAAACAAAGAAATTAGGTAGCGGAGGAAATTGAGTCAAAAAAAGCAGGTGGTGAATAACACACACAAATGTGGTTACTATAGTATTGTATCGGGAAGTCAAACTGTTCTTCACATAAGCTACAAACTGATCTATGCTAAAAGTGACTAAGGGAAGGGTTTGAGCTATGTGGTAAAGGTTATGTGATGTGCCTACAGGCGCCAGCAGAGTAAATCCAGCCCGCATATATACATGTCCCTAAGAAAAAAATATTTTTCTTTGTGTTAAAGTGATTTTTTTTGCCTCCAACAGTCAAATTTCTATGAAAAAAAGCTATATTCACATGGAGTTTTTTTTGGAGGTCAAGTAGAAACCGCTTCAGAACACTTCATGAATGCTTATTGACCCTGCACAGGTTCCCGGGCGGGGCGGTCCCTCTGTAATGTCCATATGCCTTGCAGGGGTTGACTTTGGTAGACAACTGCTTTAAAGGTAACCTGAAAGGACAATTTTACCTATTAAACCACCTGCTCGGCCATATAGGTCCTAGTTCAACAAAAATAATGACCCCTGTCTTGTAGTAATCCCATGTGCCAGCGCTGAGAAATTGACTTGTGAAGCCACAGGCAACCTGGAAGTACATAAGGGTGTGTCAATATATCAGTACACCCCCAACTAACTTTCTTGATTTCTTTGCATTGGCATATCAAATTATTACAAGACAGGTGTCATTTTTATTTCTTTATGTTCTGCCTTTGTGGATGCAGTTCTGGCATTCTGATCCTAAACCAGAAAGATTGGCCTCACTTAATACAAGTGTAAGGAGCAAGGCTGTGCCCACTAGTCGGACACACCCACTCTATACACTTGTATGGAACGAGGCTGTGCCCACTAGTCGGACGCACCCACTCTATACACTTGTATTGAATGAGGCCGTACCCACTAGTCGGACATGCCCGCTCTATACACTTGTATGGAACGAGGCTGTGCCCACTAGTAGGACATGCCCACTCTATACACTTGTATTGAATGAGGCCGTACCCACTAGTCGGACATGCCCGCTCTATACCCTTGTATGGAACGAGGCCGTACCCACTAGTTGGACATGCCCACTCTATACACTTGTATTGAATGAGGCCGTACCCACTAGTTGGACATGTCCGCTCTATACACTTGTATTGAATGAGGCCGTACCCACTAGTAGGACATGCCCGCTCTATACACTTGTATGGAACGAGGCTGTGCCCACTAGTAGGACATGCCCACTCTATACACTTGTATTGAATGAGGCCGTACCCACTAGTCGGACATGCCCGCTCTATACCCTTGTATGGAACGAGGCCGTACCCACTAGTTGGACATGCCCACTCTATACACTTGTATTGAATGAGGCCGTACCCACTAGTTGGACATGCCCACTCTATACACTTGTATTGAATGAGGCCGTACCCACTAGTTGGACATGTCCGCTCTATACATTTGTATTGAACGAGATCGTGCCTATTGGTCGTACGTGCCCGCTCTATACACTTGTATTGAACAAGGCCTTGCCCACTAGTCAGACGTGCCCGCTCTATACACTTGTTTTGAACGAGGCTGTGCCCACTAATCAGAGGTGCCCGCTCTAAACACTTGTATATTACCTGCTCCAACTAATTTGTTTTGCCGGGAGCATGTATATCGCATAATTGAGGTCCATTCCAGGTTTTCAAATGCCCAGTGCGGGCCCTAGGAGGATTGATAAATCTGCAGTCACATAGAGAGACACATAGTGACTGCAGAATTATCATTTTAGATCAGAGAACCCCTTTAAGGATGTTAGATTGGAGACTGTGATGTCGATCTGAGACTACTGACTCAAGCTGCTAAGTTGGGCAGAAAACCTGAGTAACTCTAACACGCTTTAACCCCTATACAGGGATCTGAATTCACAACAGGGTCCAGGAGATTCCTGCCTATGGAAGGCAGCAGACCATAGGCAGGAATGGTCACCAAACAGGGATAAGATGGGAGGTCAGGATCAGGAGAGTGGCAAAAACAGAATTCAATAGTGCGGTCAGGGAGCCGGGTCAAAAGCGAGATGGCAACAAAGTACAAAATCGTGAGGAAGAAGAAAAGTTCAAAAACAGGCCGGGGTCGAACCGATTAACACTATATGTAATAAATGCTAAACAGGGGAACCAAAAACTATTTCTGGCAGCTTGCAGGAAGTGGCTGAAGGTGTATGTAGGGTGTGGTGCTTTCCAATAGGCTGAAGCTCAGGAACTAATGACCTAATTACCTGGAACGCACACACATTAATACTTGTGGTGGTTGACCTGATGCAGGGGTGAGGAATACACCTTGAATAAAGCCACATGCAATCACCGATTTCCTTTGTATATGGTACAGCGCAGTTGGATTCCACATATGTCTTCAAGTTTTTCATACATTAATAGTCACGACTGTGAAGCACCACAGGTCCCAGCCACTCTACCCCTAGTGGATGGGTGACGCTCTCCAGAATCTCCTGCAAAGACTTTTCCCCTATCACCAGCATCACCTGCAGTAGGAATATGATGATGTCTAGTGACCGGGCAAAACCCACAGGGGCAGGCTCTGGAGGAGACATAACACCTTTATCACTAGCGCCACCTACAGGGTAATTACGGCGGTGCCTAGTGACCAGCGCAGAAGCCGTGGGGGGAGGGGGGCAGGCTCTGGTGGGGACGTGACAGGGACTATATACATCTACCTATCTGCATAGCTCTTCATCACTATATCGCACGGGTACGCATGGTGTTGCCAGCGGCACCTTCTGCACACACCCAGTGACATAGTATGAGATAAACTTTTTATGGCGCTGAGGCAGACTGGTATGAACTTTTAAAATTTTATATAACTCGCTGTATTGTGCCTGCAAGTGACAATAAAGACCAATGACAATAAACATCGGCGGCGTCCCCCGGGCATTTTGTATGGCCGCACTCCTGTAAAATATGAGAATAAACAGCGCGAGAAGCACCGTAGTCTCCAAAAATCAATGTCTTATGGAGCGGCACCTCTATTAAGTAAACAGAAAAGCAATGAGAAAAGTGCGTCCCGTTAATAAATACCGGCAATTACAGCTAATAAACAGAGAAATGGGAACTTTTCACTTTTATTACGGCATATAACCGCCAGCCGAGCCTGTGCCACAGAGGTATAGGGAGGAAATCTTTGGATATTTGTACGTTGCCTATGCTAAATTACAGAGGGACCTTATAAAAAAAACCTTGCAAAGCAAAATACCTTGAATACTGCACTATATTATATATATATATAATATATATATATATATCTATTATATAATTACGAATGGATTTCGCGCACCAAACTCGCATGCGACTCGCCGTGGTCATGTGGATACGAACGAAGCATTGGCCGCGCAGCGGCCATTGCGAGCAGCTCTAAGGCGACTCGCTATGCCCGCGCAGCGGGCATGGCGAGTCGCCTTAGCAGCGCGAAGCATTGGCCGCGAAGCGGCCATTGCGAGTCAGGGACTCGCTCTGCTAGAATCCCGATGCATTGTGCATCGGGCACCCATCTAGTATATATATATATATAATATATATATATATATATATATATACTAGCTGTGAGCCCGATGCAAATGCATCGGGTGTCTAGAATATTTTTTTTTTTTTTTTTAGATTTTCAAATAATAATCCAATATAGTAGATAGGAATTTTTTATTTTATTATTTATTTTGTTTTGTTTTTTTACTATTTTTATTATTATTAAATGTATTTATTATTTTTTATTTTAAGTAAATTTATTTGTATTAAAATTATTTTATTTTATTTAAAAACCGCATCTGCGGCGCGGTTGCGGTAATCCCCATAGAAAGTATAGGGGACTTGCGGCAGGTGCGGCAAAACCGCACTTGCCGCACCTGCCGCAAGTCCCCCTATACTTTCTATGGGGATTACCGCAACCGCGCCGCAAGTGCTCGCACTCAGCCAGCGACTCGCTGCCGCACCTGCCGCAAGTCCCCCTATACTTTCTATGGGGATTACCGCAACCGCGCCGCAAGTGTAGCAACTCGCAATGGCCTCGCGGCCATTGCTCGCGCTACACAGCGAGTCGCAATAGATCCCCATTTAAAGTATAGGGGGAGTTGCGGCAGGTGCGGCGGCTGAGGTAGCGACTCGCAATGGCCTCGCGGCCATTGCTCGCGCTACCTCAGCGGTAAATCGCTAAGTTTGTGGCCGAGCCTCTGGTTGTATTTTCGGCCAGCGACTCGCAATGGCCGCTTCGCGGCCATTGCTCGCGCGTGGTGACGTCACATAGTGACATAGCCACGGCGTTTTCGGGGGCCGACACGAAAATGCCTACGGCAATTATAGAGTAGATATATATATATATATATATATATATATATATATGGTTGTGCATAGCTCGAATGTAATGTGAACAGAGCCTCACCTGAGAATTGGGGTACTTTTCCTTCCTGCAGATGATTCGTTTATGCATATTTTCTTATATTTGCCCCTCTCCTCCTTGTTTCTCACAACATGTAGCATCACAGAAAGAATCTGCAGCTTCATCTCCCTCCTCCCTCTTGCGTACAGGTTACTGCTTTATTCCAGATAGGGGCATGGAGACAGGGTAAGGGCCACTATTTGTGTTATTCTCCTGTTCTGGTATTAGCACAATGATCATATCCAGTCCTATATCTTCTCCTGTGAGTGATATTGCAGTTTGACCAATGACATCATGCCAATGCATCACTCAAACCTGGCTTAGGTGGCTCGATGCCGCTTGAGTGTTTGATCCGCCCAGGGGTCTATGGGGACTCGGTACTCGGTCGTTGAGATTGGGGTGCTGTCTCGGTGGCTGGTGCCCGGGCCCGTACTCTGAGGGTCAGCTGAATAAAGGATAAAATAATAAAAGTATCGTGACGCCACCTGCGGATTCTGGTGAAGGCACCAGCGCTGCTTCAGCCCTCCAGGGACGATGGACGGGCAGCTTGGGTGGTACAGCCCCCCACAGGCAGAGCGGGGTCCCCGGGGCAGTGATGACGTGACAGGGATTTGCACAGGGAGGTGATTAGGCAGCCGAGCTGCAGTGACAGTCTCTAGGCCAGACGGGTTCAGGGGTGGACAAACTGACACACAACACTGTGGATCATTTCTGTACCTTTACTGATGGTATTGCAGGCACTGTCCAGGGTATGTTCTAGGTGGTCGGATGGTACTTCTGGATTTCCACAGTGAGTGATGGATAAGGCCTCCTTGTCTCTTTTCCCTTGTTGAAGTCTCTGACCCGTGTAAAACTAAGCCTGACCTCCTCTGTCTTTCTTTCACCCGTTCTGTAGTGCCGAGAACCTCTGTGTGGGCTACCGCTATGACTTCTCCTGCGGTCCCTGACTCCCCTATTGGTTGCGTGACAGGTGTCCGGGAGACTGGAGTCTCCTCGGTGAGCCGGTGCTTTCTGCTGGGCTTGATGCTCTCCTGCAGACTCGTACTCCGGTGTCCGGGTGCTTCCTGGGGTGAACCGGTATGGCTCCTCTGCCCCCAGTCTGCTCCTCTACTCCTTAAGCCTTGCCTTCTACCTCACCCTCAGGCCCTCACACTAGCTAGGCTGGTCAACTGGCTCGGGCCTAGCACGGCTCCGACACACCAGGACATCTTCACAGTTCTCCTAGCGACTGCACATTCTAGCTAACTCCGCCCCCAGCACCAGTATTTATAGGGGATCTTGCTTAAGGCAGCAAGTGGAGCTCCCCCTACAGGTCTGGGGTGGAAGGTGTTGTGTGTATGTGGGTTACCTGTTGTGGAAATCCATCCATGTCTTAGGTGGTTCTGTGGCTACCTGTAATGGCGAGGTGCCACATATTCAGGTAGTTGGCCTTTCTGACAGATCTCCACTACTCCAACCTCGTTCCTTCAGCTCTGCTACATTAAAGTCCCCACAATTCCAGTTCCACTGCTCAGCTCTGCTACATCCAGTCTAATTCTGATCCTCTGCTTCATTAATATCTCTATTTATCCAGTTCAGCTGCTCCGCTATGTTACGTATAGGAATGCAGTACTCCAGATATGCTGCACGGCTCTGCTACATCCAATTCTCTATTACTCCAACCCTACATGAAATTCTCCACTACTTCAATTCTGTTGCTCAGCTATGCTATATCCAAGTCCAGTGGTGGAACTTGAAGCTTATGGGCCCCAATTATTGCAAATCTTTAATAAAATTAGCCTTTTTCATATAGGCCGAAGGGACTTTTGGGGCCCCCTAGGCTCCAGGGCCCGGTGTTAGTGCAGACCCTGTCAGTTATTTGTCCTCCTCATTGTTGTGACAGTCCGAAGGATTTGACCTCTCCTGCTTATGTTCAACTCAGACGTTTGTGTCCTCCCCAGCTGTATGTGTCTCCAGTCAGTTATGTGTGATCCCCCAGCATGTCTCCGCTTTTCCCCACGATTTAAGATTCCTAAGGAAGTGGATCCTCCTCGGTTGGCATTCCAGTTCAGATTTGTGTACCTCCCCATGCTTTGACAGATCTCCATGATCAGATTTGTTCCCCTCCAGCTGTATCTACGATCCCTGTCAATTATTTACCTCAGCGTTGTGAAGATCTCCAGTGACATTGTACCTCCTTCTTTTTACATCTCCTATCAATTTGTGATTCCCCAGTTGATTGCAATTCTGCAATTATTCTCTCAGGCTGTTGGCAGTCCCGTGACATTATTGTGACCTCCTCCAGTCTGATGTGAACTCCATATATTTTGGTCCTCCCCATGCGTATTGTGCAGATCTCGTGAAGTTATTGTGTGATCCTCCTCATCGTATGGCGTCCCAGTGTCAGGATATGGTGATCCTCCTCCATCTGTATTCAATCTCCATGCAGATATTGTGACCTCCTCCATGCTGTATGTGACAGACTCCAGACAGGATATTGTTTCCCCTCCAGTCGTATTGTACAATTCAGTGATCAGGATTTGGTGATCCTCCCAGTCTGATGTGAAGATCTGTGTAGGTATTGTGTGACCTCCTCCATGCTTATTGTCGATCTCCTGATCAGATATGGTGATCTCCCCACGTATTGTGACAATCTCCAGTATCAATTATGTGTATCCTCCTCCAGTCTGTATTGACAGTCTCCAGTTCAGATTATTGTGATCCTCCTCCATCTATTGTGACATCTCCAGTAAAATTTTGATCCTCCTCCTCTTTTTGACAATCCCAGTTCAGTTGTGATCCCCTCCATCTTATAAATCTCCAGTGATCAGATTTTTTGTCTCCTCCAGTGCTATGTCAAGTCTCATTCGGATTTGTTGATCCTCCTCCAGTGCTGTATTTGACAGATTCCATGATCAGATTATTGTGTACCTCCTCCAGTGCGTATTGACAGCTCCAGTGTCGATTATGTGACCTCCTCCAGTGCTGTATGTGACAGACTCCATGACAGTTATGTTGTCCTCAGTCTGTATTGGTCAATCTCCTGATCAGGATTATGGGATCCTCCAGTGCGTATTGTGACAGATCTCCATGATCAGGATATGTGTGATCCTCCTCCAGTGCTGTATTGTGACAGATCTCCATGATCAGGATTATTGTGTGATCCTCCTCCAGTGCTGATTGTGACAGATCTCAGTGATCAGGATTTTGTGTGATCTCCTCCAGTGCTGTATGTGACAGATCTCCAGTGTCAGATTATTGTGTGATCCTCCTCAGTGCTGTATTGTGACAGATCTCCAGTGATCAGGATTATTGTGTGATCCTCCTCCATGCTGTATTTGACAGATCTCCATGATCAGGATTATTGTGTGATCCTCCTCCAGTGCTGTATGTGACAATCTCCATGATCAGATATTTGTGATCCTCCTCCAGTGCGTTTGGACAGATCTCCAGTGATCGGATTATTGTGTGATCCTCCTCCATGCTGTATGTGACAATCCCAGTGATCAGGATTATGTGTGATCCTCCTCCAGTGCTTATTGTGACAGATCTCCATATCAGGATTATTGGGACCTCAGATGCAGCTCCATGTCAGATTATTGGTGATCCTCCCCAGTCTTTTCCTAAGTAGTGATCCCTCATGCTATGTATGTGATTATTGTGATCCCCTCATCTTATGTGATTCAGGTGATTGGATCTCTCATCGTTGATCCCGTGATCAGTTATTTGATCCTCTCAGTGCTGTGTCAGTTCATGATCAGATTGTGTGACCTCAGTGCTATTGTATCTCCATATCAATTATTGGATCCTCCTCCTGCTGTATGTATCCCGTGATCGGTTTTTGTTTGATCCTTCCTCCCCAGTCTTGTGCCCATGATCAGATTAGTGTGATCCTCCAGTGTTAATTTATTTCAGATGGACCTCTAGGCTTTATTGTGCTTCAATTCCTGATCAGTATTGGTGATCCTCCCCAGGCTGTATGTGATCCATGCAGGATTATGTTCCCCTCCATGCTGTATTGTGCAGTCTCCAGTGACAGGATATTGTGTGATCCTCCAGTGCTGATGTGTACTCCAGTGATCGGATTTGTGTGATCCTCCTCCAGTGCTGTATTGTGTCAGATCTCCGTGACAGGATTATTGTGTGTCTCCGTGCGTATGTCTTCAGTGTGTTTTGTGTCCATGAGAGATCTCCAGTGATCAGGATATGTGGATCCTCCTCCAGTCTGTATTGTGAAATTCAGGATCAGATTATTGTGTGATCTCCCCAGTCGTATGTACAGATCTCCAGTGATCAGATTATTGTGTATCCTCCTCCAGTGCTGTATTGTGAAGATTCAGTGATCAGGATTTTGTGTATCCCCATGCTGTATGTGAAGACTCCGTGTCAGATTATGTGTTCTCCTCCAGTGCTGTATGGACAATCCCAGTGTCAGGTTATTGTGTGATCCCCTCCAGTGCTGTATTGTGTACAACCCGTGTAATTATGTGACCTCCTCTGCTTTTACGTTCAGGACAGGATTATGTGTGATCCCCTATGCTTTTGACAGACTCCAGTGATCAGGATATTGGATCCTCCAGTGCTGTATGTGCAGACTCGTATCGATGTGTGCCTCCTAGTGCGTATGGTACGACCATGTCAGATTTACTCCTCCTGCTTATGTGCTCCATATAGGTATGGTGTCCTCCCGGCTGAGACAGATCTCAGTTCAGGATTATTGTGTGATCCCCTCCAGTTGTATGTGACAGATCTCCTACAGTTATTGTGTGATCTTATCTGTTGTGGAAATCTCATGTCAGGATTATTGTGTATCTCCATGTGTTACAGATCTCATATCAATGTTCTCTGATGCATCTCAGTGTCAGATATTTGACCTCATTATTCATTCGTTGTTTGTGACTCCAGATTGTGACGCCGATCAATTTATCCCTCCGTCTATGTGAATTCCATCAGTAGTTATCCCATGCATTGAAATCTCATATCAGATTTTGGCCTCGCGTTACGACTGTAGTATGTGTCCCCCGCTGATTACTCCATGATCATATTGATTCCTCAGTATGTGCAGACTCAGTGATAGATTGTGATCCTCATGCTTATTGATCTCCAGTGATCAGTTATGTGTGATCCTCCTCCATGCTGTATTGTGACAGATCTCCAGTGATCAGGATTATTGTGTGATCCTCCTCCAGTGCTGTATTGTGAAGATCTCCAGTGATCAGGATTATTGTGTGATCCTCCTCCAGTGCTGTATTGTGTAGATCTCCAGTGATCAGGATTATTGTGTGATCCTCCTCCAGTGCTGTATTGTGACAGATCTCCATGATCAGGATTATTGTGTGATCCTCCTCCAGTGCTGTATTGTGACAGATCTCCAGTGATCAGAGATTATTGTGTGATCCTCCTCCAGTGCTGTATTGTGACAGATCTCCAGTGATCAGGATTATTGTGTGATCCTCCTCCAGTGCTGTATTGTGACAGTCTCCAGTGATCAGGATTATTGTGTGATCCTCCTCCAGTGCTGTATTGTGTACAGATCTCCAGTGATCAGGATTATTGTGTGATCCTCCTCCAGTGCTGTATTGTGGACAGATCTCCAGTGATCAGGATTATTGTGTGATCCTCCTCCAGTGCTGTATTGTGTACAGATCTCCAGTGATCAGGATTATTGTGTGATCCTCCTCCAGTGCTGTATTGTGTACAGATCTCCTGTGATCAGGATTATTGTGTGATCCTCCTCCAGTGCTGTATTGTGGACAGATCTCCAGTGATCAGGATTATTGTGTGATCCTCCTCCAGTGCTGTATTGTGTGCAGAATCTCCAGTGATCAGGATTATTGTGTGATTCTCCTCCAGTGCTGTATTGTGACAGATCTCCAGTGATCAGGATTATTGTGTGATCTTCCTCCAGTGCTGTATTGTGTACAGATCTCCAGTGATCAGGATTATTGTGTGATCCTCCTCCAGTGCTGTATTGTGGACAGATCTCCTGTGATCAGGATTATTGTGTGATCTTCCTCCAGTGCTGTATTGTGTACAGATCTCCAGTGATCAGGATTATTGTGTGATCCTCCTCCAGTGCTGTATTGTGTACAGATCTCCAGTGATCAGGATTATTGTGTGATCCTCCTCCAGTGCTGTATTGTGTATAGATCTCCAGTGATCAGGATTATTGTGTGATCCTCCTCCAGTGATGTATTCTGTACAGATCTCCAGTGATCAGGATTATTGTGTGATCCTCCTCCAGTGCTGTATTGTGGACAGATCTCCAGTGATCAGGATTATTGTGTGATCCTCCTCCAGTGCTGTATTGTGTACAGATCACCAGTGATCAGGATTATTGTGTGATCCTCCTCCAGTGCTGTATTGTGTACAGATCTCCAGTGATCAGGATTATTGGTGTGATCCTCCTCCAGTGCTGTATTGTGGACAGATCTCCAGTGATCAGGATTATTGTGTGATCCTCCTCCAGTGCTGTATTGTGTACAGATCTCCAGTGATCAGGATTATTGTGTGATCCTCCTCCAGTGCTGTATTGTGTACAGATCTCCTGTGATCAGGATTATTGTGTGATCCTCCTCCAGTGCTGTATTGTGTACAGATCTCCAGTGATCAGGATTATTGTGTGATCCTCCTCCAGTGCTGTATTGTGGACAGATCTCCAGTGATCAGGATTATTGTGTGATCCTCCTCCAGTGCTGTATTGTGTACAGATCTCCAGTGATCAGGATTATTGTGTGATCCTCCTCCAGTGCTGTATTGTGTACAGATCTCCTGTGATCAGGATTATTGTGTGATCCTCCTCCAGTGCTGTATTGTGGACAGATCTCCAGTGATCAGGATTATTGTGTGATCCTCCTCCAGTGCTGTATTGTGCACAGATCTCCAGTGATCAGGATTATTGTGTGATCCTCCTCCAGTGCTGTATTGTGCACAGATCTCCAGTGATCAGGATTATTATTATTATTATTATTTGTGATTTATGACCAGAAAGAATAGAAAATCAAGTTGACTCTACTGAAAGAGCAGTGGGCGTGTCCGCATGTGCGCAGCATCCAATCACCAGACGGGGGCGGGGCTCGGCGTGTGACGTAGATGAAACGCTTAGCTTGTCCATGTGGAGCCCCTCGCTCACTTCCGGTTAGACATGGCGGCCTCCATGGCAGGACACGTCCTAAGACAGCTGAGCAGCAGGAGCTCCCTGCTGGGGAGGAACAAGGTGAGGGGGCACAGGTGTGGTGCCCGGTGTATGGGAGGGAGGGGGGCACAGGTGAGGTGAACTGTGCACTGCAGCAGAGTGACACCTGTGTCCTGACTGCTCAGCTCCCTGCACTGTGTGTAATGTAGATACGGGATTATTGCTCTTCTGGTTCAAGTCTGCACATTGCTGGATGACTACAACTCCCAGCATGCCCTGCAGCTGACTGTCACAACAGCTAGAGACCTGTAGATTATTAAGGGACTACAACTCCCAGCATGCCCTGCAGCTGACTGTCACAACAGCTAGAGACCTGCAGATTATTAAGGGACTACAACTCCCAGCATGCCCTGCAGCTGCTGTCACAACAGCTAGAGACCTGCAGATTATTAAGGGACTACAACTCCCAGCATGCCCTGCAGATGACTGTCACAACAGCTAGAGACCTGCAGATTATTAAGGGACTACAACTCCCAGCATGCCCTGCAGCTGGCTGTCACAACAGCTAGAGACCTGCAGATTATTAAGGGACTACACTCCCAGCATGCCCTGCAGCTGGCTGTCACAACAGCTAGAGACCTGCAGATTATTAAGGGACTACAACTCCCAGCATGCCCTGCAGCTGGCTGTCACAACAGCTAGAGACCTGCAGATTATTAAGGGACTACAACTCCCAGCATGCCCTGCAGCTGACTGTCACAACAGCTAGAGACCTGCAGATTATTAAGGGACTACAACTCCCAGCATGCCCTGCAGCTGGCTGTCACAACAGCTAGAGACCTGCAGATTATTAAGGGACTACAACTCCCAGCATGCCTGCAACTGACTGTCACAGCAGCTAGAGCCCTGCAGATTATTAAGGGACTACAACTCCCAGCATGCCCTGCAGATGACTGTCACAACAGCAAGAGACCTATAGATTATTGAGGAACTACAACTCCTATCATGCCCTGCATCTGACTGTCACAGATCGTCCCCCCTTCCTCAGTTGCCCTCACAAGGCCTTTTCATATCTTACACATCCATGTGGAATTGGTAGGACAGTGATGGACATTGGAGGGGACGCCTTCCTCATTTTCCAGCTTCTTAAATGCCATCTCCACCATTAAAGTGGGTTGAGCTGCTGAAATTACAGTTGACTTTGTTTCGAGTGCGGCTGTATAAGGCTACCTTCACACTTGCATTTGGCAAGTGGCTGCGTTTGGCCGCATTTGCGTACAGATGCGTATAATTTATGCGCACTCTGAACGCAGCATGTTGAATTTTTTGTGCGTTCGGGGCACTTTTTTTATCCGTAAGTGCCCGCAAGCGCACAAAAATGCATGGATCTCAATGGATCCGCAGTGTCCTCCGCATGACAGCGCAGGAGAACGTTGCGGATCACATTGAGGTCTCTCCCGGTGGCCACCGGGAGATCAGCCAGAAGCTCAGCTGATCTCCCGCCGGTGTTAGCGGGGAGATACAGCTGATCTGACAGCTGTTTAAATCTCCCGCGCTGACACCGAAGAGGTGAGGTCGGTGCGGGTGATTTGAAGCTGCGATCAGCTGTTTCATATCTCCTGCACTGATATCACCTATTCGGTGTCAGCGCGGGAGTTTTAAACAGCTGTCAGATCAGCTGTATCTCCCCGCTAACACGGCGGGAGATCAGCTGTGCCGGGAGGAGGAGATCTCTGCCGCAGATCTCCTCCTCCCGGCCGCCCCCAGAGACTGCTGATTGACTGCCCGGGCACCATACTAATGTGAACGCATGCAGAGATTCTCCGCTGCGTTCACATTATTATGGGCTGCGTTGCACTGTGTTTGGGTCTGCATGCCCTCCGCATGTGAATGCATCCTAACACAGCTGACACCTCCACTGTATGGAGTGAGACTTGAGAAAAGCCAGCACTCCAGCACTGTGGATCCTGGTGCTGGCACTGATCCTGGATAGTCTATAAGCTATTCCCGGCATCGAGCAGAAAAGAGGATTCCCTGGGCTTGCAGTACTGACATTTTTTATAAAAAGGTTCATCTTGATGAATTAGAATATCATTAAAAAGTTTTCAGTACATAAAGTGAAACACATATATTACATATAGTCATTACACACAGAGGGATCTATTTAAGTGTTTATTTCTGTTAATGTCGATGATTATGGCTTGCAGCCAATGAAAACCCAAAGGTCATTATCTCAGAAAATTAAAGTAGGGAGGATGAAGGGTCTGAGAGATAAAATATGACCTAAATAGGTATCAGAGGCTTCACCTTGTGTGGTTGTGAGAGTCACAACCACTATAAAAGCAGATCACGGCTGCTGCAGGGTCCAGCGTGGTGCATGTAGAGTAGGGAGGATGAAGGGTTAAACACCGCACTGCCGTATTCCACGAGTCATCAAAGGGTGAATATAATATTGATTTATTAGTCAACATGTTTCAGGGCTCCCTGGCCCCTTCCTCAGGACAAATCATTATCATATTGCCATGTTTCAGAGCGTCTCAGGGAGCCCTGAAACACGTTGAGCTTTCATTGGCTGTAAGTCATAATCATCAACATTTACAGAAATAGATCACTCTCTTGTGTGTAATGACTCTATATAATATATGTGTTTCACTTTATGTATTAAATTACTGCAAAAAATTTACTTTTTGATGGTATTCTAATTCATTGAGATGCACTAGTAATATTAGTAGAAAAATAAACAAATATATGTAACTTTTGACACCTGCTCTCTAGCTTCCCGTAGTGCTGATCTGGGATGACTTTACAATAGGTGGTGTCTCTCCCCTCCAAGGAAGGAAGTGGTGGAGGGCATGCAGTTGTGGGACTACAAGTCTCAGCATGTAGAGATGGCTTCAGTGTAGCCACAGGATGCACTTGGCACCACCCTCTGTAGAGATGGTTCCTCCTCTTTCCTCCGGTGACCTCTAGTCCTCTCATTTCCCCTATGGAGTGTGACCTTGGTGTAATCCCTGCTCTTGTGCTGACACATCCGGTTATGTGGTTTTTAATGTTCAGGTTTTTGCTGTGTCCGATTCGTTTCTCCATGTGGATACAGAGTAAATCCTTTCCAGGAAACTAATAATAATGTATGTGAGGAAAGCATCATCCGCTGCTGCAAATGTCACTATCGCAGCGCTGATCAATAAAGATGTCGCCCACTTCATATCTGTGATCCTAAGAGGAAAAAGAAAAACACATTCTTATCCATCAGACCTCCATACAGCGACCACGTCAGGCAGTGACCGTTTCTTGTAACCTTTCTCTTTGGTTTCTCCATGACCAGGAAAAAGGTTTTCATTCACTGACAGCAAGCAGATATCTAGAAAATCTCAACAAACTGCCTTATAATGACTATTAGAAGACAAATGACTTTTCATGATGCAATAAATGTATATAAAGACATTAAAATCCTTTTATTCCAAGCAGACGTTCTGTTCTTGCCTCCAGTCTCACGTTCAGTGACTTGGTGAGTGCAGTTTTTTGCTCCCTTCCCTTTGCTCTGCATTCACAAAGGTTAATTATCAGGTTCTTGTGTTTACCAGATCTACAAACCAGAGAACTGGAAAGTTCTGAAATGTAGCCGCCTGCAGAGCTGACGCCGATCTGTGTGGACGGAAACTGTACTGTGTCATATGTTGTACATATAGTGGCAGATTTATTTATATGCATCGTGTGTGGGGAACATTGCTGCACGTCCTCTCTGCTCGTCCATGAGTGCTGACACGGCACGTGAAGAATTCCTGCCTGTGTTTGTCTATCCCAGATAGAACCAGATAAGGAGGAATCAGAGGGCTGGTCTGTGAACAGGTACTAGATTTGAACAAAAAGACTTGTAAAGCTCCCGTCACACACAATGATGCTCCAGCGATCCCGATAACGATCCTGTAGGGATCGTTGGTGCGTCGTTACCTGGTCGCTGGGGAGCTGTCAAACAGGCAGATCTCCTCAGCGACCTGGGAGCCACCTCCACATCGCTGGTAACTATGATAAACAGAACGCTGCCTAGATACCCAGTGTTTATCATAGTTACCAGCGTCCTCCTTGCTTAGCGCTGGTAACTATGATAAACACCGGGTATCTAGGTAGAGCGCGCTGCCTAGATACCCTGTGTTTACCATGCTAACCAGCCTGTGAGGTCGCTGATCGCTGGTCTCTTGCTGTCACATGCAGTGATGCGTGCTGACCAGTGGGAGCAGCAACGACCAAAAAATGACCCAGAGCCCTTTGTAACGATCCGCGATCTCACAGCAGGGGCCTGATCGCTGCTAAGTGTCACACTTAGCAAGATCGCTGTTACGTCAAAAAACCTGTGACGTTACAACGATCTGGCTAACGCTTTCGTTATGTGTGACTGGTTCATATGACCCTGGATCACGGCCAAGATTGTTAGAGCAGAGCCCTGCAACCTTTGTCCTACCAGTCGCCATCCCCAGACCCCAAAGTCACTTCATTGCTAAGACGCTGAACATATGCGATGTCACACTTGGCTTACTAATGCTGTTATTCTGGCAGGTTGGAGTAGGTTCTCAGGTCCAGAGCCCATTGGCTACCATGGTAACTGCTATCCCGAGTCCTTCAATAACTGATAACACCTCTGTATACAGGACATAACACAGGATCCACCATTCACAATAGGTGATATCACAGCTCACCTCCTCCTGTACAATGACTGATAACACCTCTATATACAGTAGATAACACAGGATCCACCATTCACAATAGGTGATATCACAGCTCACCTCCTCCTCCTGTACAATGACTGATAACACTTTAGTGACAGTGCTCATTAAAGCATCAGTGTGACGTGTTAAATGCTCTTTTTACAGCTCCTATAAGTAGAGTTTGGGTGGGCTTGACACTAGTTTATTGTGACTGGCATCCAGCTAAAAAGGACATCTGGGTGGAGACTTCTCTCAATCAATCAGAGATTACTAACAAATCCTGTGGAAATTCTGATATACTTAGACCACCCCTTGAATGGATTTCCATCCATCTGTGCTGGGTCCTGACTCTTGAGAAGAGGAATCAACCTGTGGATTTAGATCAGCAGATGTTTTTTTTTGCAATGAGCCTTGGTTAATGGTTGTTAGATGTGCAGAGTCTGACTTGTTTATTGCACATTGTGAATGTCCAAGGGTGGAAGATTATTCTAGTTACTCATTAGTCTGGAGGCAGCGCTCATCCTCCACACAGGGTAGAAAGTTCTCAGTGATTGTATCTCAACTGAAAATATAGATCATGCAATACAAGAGGTGGCATATGGTGCCCTCAAACTACACATCTGTATCCTGAAGAAGAGCTCGATCATTTGTCAACTCCTTTCTGATAAGCGGTGCCCGTTACATGGCCATTAGCACTTTAAAGGGGTTATCTGTTTAAAATAACACAAAACCCCTTTTTCATGTTCATAGATCTCGGTCCTCGATTATCAACTTTTAGTGAAGCGGCTTCAACATGTGTCCTAAATTACACTGTCTGCTTCTGCCAAAGGGCAGGGATAAGGCTAGACCTCACCACGTTTGAATGATTGCCGAAAAACAACTCTGGTGCCGCACAGTTAATGTAGTCCAAGGAAAAAGGGGTCGAAGCATGGCCCAACCATCCG
Organism: Allobates femoralis; assembly: GCA_033576535.1. NCBI lineage: Eukaryota > Metazoa > Chordata > Amphibia > Anura > Aromobatidae > Allobates > Allobates femoralis. Next base: position 82,592,467 of record JARQOC010000007.1, read on the forward strand.
GTAAAATAAAGGTTCCATTCTTTATTAAAGAGCCATTACAAACAGTAGGAGCCACAAAGAATTGGAAAAGCTGACGCGTTTCTGACAAATGTACATATATGGTGCACTACAATTATACTGGAAAATACTAAAGGGTGCTAGAACATGCAAAACAATATGAAATTGAGAGAAGAGACTGCATAGATCAGTGTGCACATCTGAAATAAAGTAAAATAAGCATAATTCTAGTGAACAACCATGCATAAGGTTAATCAGCCCCAGGTTTGTGGTTGACGACCACTTTTTGCCGTGCATGCTTGGTTGTGCATGCCATTCTCTCTGTCTTTATTGTGATTGATCTAGGCCGCTGTACGCACATACAGCGGCCACAGCCTGCCCATAGGCTCTGCTTGATTGTTGCACATGTGTTTGGGCCTGTTCTACACTCATACATGGTTGCTGGTCTGGCAGTGTGGGGGGCGAGATCTGATAATGTCCGGATGTCATGTCCAGACCTGGTCGGCCTTTATTGGTGCTGCCCTTTTTCTGGCGCCGTGGGAGAAGTTCAAAAATGCTTCCGGCACGTGTGCATTTAATATGGTTCCGCTTTTATTGCATTCAGGAGGCCGTAATGGCACAGCGTATATAAAAAAGCGTAGAATAGAACTGCCCCATCTGAGAATGCTGTGACGTGGCGGGCTAGCTCAAAGAATTGATCAATTGTTTGCTAAATGTCTGTTTACATACAGTTAGAAATTAATATGTGCATATGCACTTTTTGTATTGTGTGCTAACCACAGGCATAGTTGGCTTTTTGGCTTTTTCATTAATCAGCCCCATAGTTACAAAGCTGGCACAGATAGCGCCAGGTGCAATAGGTAATACTACCAGGGAGAAGGATATATACAGATAGTCCACTGACTACGTCAGAAACACTATGACTAACCATGACATGCCAGAAACTCATCAATTCTTTGTGGATCCAACTGTTACCGGATGGATGTGCCATGCTTCATCTCCTTTTTCCTTGGTTGTGTAGTATTCAATCTTTTCTTTGGTGGTGCTACAGGGAGATAAAGGAAGCATGCTTCTCTGTAAGTCAAATACGGCAAAGTAGGAAAACACGGCACTCACCCAGGTAGACTCTTCAAGAATTTTTATTCCATGCGATTCATCATGGACAAGCAAGGGAGGGAGGGGGTGCTGAGACTCTGTGACTTTTCCCCGTTTCGCAGCGCGACTCGCTGCTTCTACGGGCCACACAGTGTGGTCCGTAGAAGCAGCGAGTCGCGCTGCGAAACGGGGAATCGTCACAGAGTCTCAGCACCCCCTCCCTCCCTTGCTTGTCCGTGATGAATCGCATGGAATAAAAATTCTTGAAGAGTCTACCTGGGTGAGTGCCGTGTTTTCCTACTTTGCCGTATTTGACTTTGTTCCTTGAACACGCACACGTGCACCGCCTGCGATCAGGAGTCGCAGACTCTGTGGGTTAGATCGAGCGTATACAGACTGACTGTGCCCGACGTCTCTACTCGCAGCTTCTCTGTAAGTGATGGGATCATAAAATCACAAGCCCACTTCTGCGTCAGAGGTAAATTTGCAATGCTGGATTAGGCTGGTTTCACACTACCGTTTTTTTAATCCGGCGAGAACCTGCATCCCCACTTCCCCTCCCCCCCCAACGCTAAGACCTTATGCAACTGGATGCTCCCACAGCGGTATTATTACTGATCTGCCGATAGCATCCAGTTGCATCAGGTTGTGTACTGTTTTTTGACAGGTCTGGTGAAAAGTGTCACACCCCTAGCGGATGTGTCATATGAAACTGGCTTCAGGGCATGCTCAGTCAAACACCCTGGATCTAGCATCCAGAGCCAGTGGGATCCGGCGTCTGCAGAATTAATTTAGGATTTATGGCCCCGGGTCTGATTGTTTACAGTTTTTATAGCAACACAAAAAGCTCAGCTGGAACAGTGTACACCCGCATACCGCCCCTTGTTCCTGCCTCCCCATTGAAAGTCAATGGGGAGAAAATGGGTGCGGGTGCATACGGTTTCAGCTGGATTTGCCCGGCAGTGTGAAACCAGCCTCACCCCTTTAAGTCGCTGCCCGAGGTGTCTGGTCATTGATATTTTATTCACATGCATGTTCTTCATAGCTGAGCATGTTTACATTGGAGTTTGGAGAAATGTCCTCGAGCGCACACCCGACGTCTATGGCTGACTTTAATTTTTAGCTATTTTAAGTTTTTCTTAAATATCTCGGAAAGCTAAAGTGAGGACACATTTACAACGTTTCATATTTGCTCTCTCTTTTTTTTTTTTGTTGCTTTTTATTATTCAGTGAGTTAGCGCCGTGTAGAAATAATTTTCAGCAGTTTTCGCAGCCTCTTTGTTTGGCACCACAGAACCGTACATGAATCATTATTTTCCTGACAGAACAGCGTGGGACATCCAACATCAAACCTCCACATCACACAGACAGTAAGATTAGGGAGGCGCTGGATCCATAATTTATCATCTGCCTGGATGCCAAGGATCCTGGCGTATATCAAACCCGACCTGAACCCTCCTTTATGATGTGCTAAGCACTTAGGCCGGCCACAATTAAGAAGACCAATAGGTGAAACGGTGCGAGCGAGACCCTTATATTCCCGAAAAGAGTTAGAAAAAAACACTTGATGAGGGAGAAATAAAAGAAGTTCAAGTCCCTTCTTTGAAGGAAATCTCTCAAAATTAGGGACGGACTAATCATAAGGGCATGTTCACACTGCATTTTCCGCTTGAAAAATGTTTCAATAATGTGCAATAGTCAACAAAAATGGGTAAACCGTTGGAACTATATATGCAAAAATAAGCACCAGTCCAACGTTATATTTGTTAATGCAGCCAGTATTGCATTTCCTTTGCTGCCGATTGTAAGGCGTAAGAGACTGGAAAGGTCACTCGGTTCTCAGTACCTTTTCCATTCATCCATTTTGCTGAAGCATCTCTCTGTATAACACAAGCGATTGCACTGTGTACAAAATGGAACAATGTGTCCATGATTTCACTGCAACCAGAGATCTATTCAGAAGTTGGTTACAGATATCTGTGCGTGTAAAGTGGCCTTCACACGTCACAACATTGCATGCAATTTGACTTGCATCTTACTGATTGCAGTGAAATCATGGACACATTGTTCCATTTTGTTGACGTGTACAAATGTAACAATGTGTCCATTATTTCACTGCATCCAGCAAACTGACAGTGAAATTGCATGCAATGTTGCGACGTGTAAAGGTACCCTAAGGGCAGTGTAAAATAAAGAAAAAGTTAAGAAAAGCTTAAAAAAAAAAAATAAAAGAGAAAGAAAAAAGTTGAAATCACCCCCCCTTTTGTCCCATTGAAAAAGGTACACATTTGTTATCACTGCTTTTAGAAATGCCTGATCTATCAAGATATAAAATCAATTTAAAGGGATCCTGTCACCTCCAGAACACCTCATAAGCTGCCAAAACATGTCCCTGCAGCATCCTATCACTAATCTCACACTTCTTTTGTCTCCTAAAAGCATCCTGTGAAAGTGCATAAAAACGTTTTAATACTCATTAGTAATTACAATTAGCAGGGGCTATATTCTTTGTCACCAGGGCGTGTTTGTCTTGCAGGGTCCAGGGTCCAGCCTCTCTGTCTGTGTTCCTCTGCTTGTGCAGGCTTTGCCCTCCCCCTCTCTCTATCACTCACAGAATGCAAATAATTAGTCCTGCCTTCAGCTCCACATCACAGCAGAAGCTGCACAGAGAGGGTGGATCATTCAGGCTGCATAACAACACGCCCTGGGGACTAAAGAATATAGCCCCTGCTAATTATAATCACTAATGAGTGACTATTAAAACGTTTTTATCCACTTACACAGGATGCTTTTAGGAGACAAATGGAGTGTGGGATTAGTGATAATATGCTGCAGGGACATGTTTTGGTAGCTTAGGAGGCGTTCTGGAGGTAACAGGATCCCTATAATCAGATCTGTAAACTGTGTAATGGGAAACAAAGTTCAAACGCCAAAGTTAAGTTTTTTTTTTTTTTTGTCGACGCAACATTGCAATAAAATGCAATAACGGGCAATCAAAATATTGCATCTACCCAAAAACTGTATCATTAGACATGTCAGCTCAAGACGCAAAAAATAAGCCGTCACACAGCCCCAGATCATGACAAATGAGAACGCTATGGGCCACAGAACATGGCACAAAAGTGCAATTCTTTTTCTTTAAAATCTGAATTTTTTTTCACCACTTGGATAACAGTAATAGTATACATGTTTGGTATCTAATGACTCGTACCGGCCTGAGGTATCATAACGACACATCATCAGTGTTACCATATAGTGAACACTATGAATAAAAAGAAAAAGAACAAAAAACAATTGTTTAATTGCACTTTTTTTTTTTTCTTTTAATTTTATCACACTTGGCATTCAAAAGTACAACTTGTCCCGCAAAAGACAAGCCCTCATATGTCTATATTGATGGAAAAATAAATAAGTCATGGCTTTTGGAAGAAGGAGGGGGAAAAACGACAACCGGAAAATTGCCTAGGGTGAAGGGGTTAAAGGGTTAGTTCCATGTTAGCAAGATACTATTGATGTCAGAGATTTGGATTGCTGAGTGATCTGTAATACAAAGAGGGGGACAAGGAGCCTCTCCGAATCAGTTCTGAGATCTGATCCAGTCCCATACGCCATAACTATAGTGGGAAACCTCTTTTAAAAGCTTTAATAGTGTCTTGCCAGCTCCAGGCTTCTGCTAGCCGGCCCATAAGTCTTCCTTTATTTGAAGTGCTAAGTACTTCTATTAGAAGCCATTAAATTAGGATGGGGGAAAGTGCATCTTAATAATAGGGCCGCACTGTAATCGCCCTCCCTACCCGATAAGGCGGAATACATTGTTCACTTCTTGCATGAAATGTCAAGAACCTATTTTTTTTGTTATTAGCCTTTGCCTAAGACTATCATTTTAATATCGCTTAGAATTATGAGGTTAAAGTTTTCATAAATCGAAGGCCGAGGTATTAAAGTGCTGCTCCCTGCAGATATTAGGAGCGCGGATACTCGCTCTCCAAATTGCCTGTTGTATTTCCTCCTGCTGTCACGCAGGAGCGTTGCTCCGGGGGCAGCTCTGGTGAATGCGGCTTCTTGTCATAAGAGCTGTTTTGCTAATAAACAATTCCAGGCCCCAGAAAACAATGATTTAGAAAAGTTAAGATCAAAACGTATTGAATCAGAATCCCCTCCCCCCCCCCCCCAAACGCTTTAGTCTTATCTGCGGACAGGTTGGTCATTGCGGTGGATACTGCAGTCTCTTAAGGCCTGGTTACATGCAGCGACATCACTACCGATGTCGCTGCAACGTCACAGGTTTTGTGATGTTGCAGCGACCTTGCCAGCGACGTTGCTGCGTGTGACATGCGGGGTCGTGCTCTGGTTTTCTGGCCTCTCCCCCCCCCCCCGGGTCGTGCTCTTTGTTTCTGGCCTCTCCCCCAGGGGTCGCGCTCTGGCTTGCTGGCCTCCACCCCACCCCCGGGGTCGCGCCCTGGTTTTCTGGCCTTACCCGTCCCCCCGCCCCACGGGGTTGTGCTCTGGCTTTCTGGCCTCTTCCCCCAACCCCCCCCCCGGGGTCGCGCTCTGGATTTCTGGCCTCTTCCCCCCCCCCCCGGGGTCGCGCTCTGGATTTCCGGCCTCTTCCCCCTTGGGTTGCGCTCTGGCTTTCTGGCCTCTCCCCCCTGGGGTTGCGCTCTGGCTTTCTGGCCTCTCCCCCCGGAGTCGCACCTAATCAACGCTACCCCCCCCACCACCACCACCACCCTCCTCAACGTCTGCCCCCCAGCTCCCACGCTCTAGCAGTGAGTGTGAACCTTCACAGAATGGATTGGATTTAATGAAAGGAAAAAAAACTTGTCTGCTTCCTTTTGTAATCAGTGCCACTCTTGTCGGAGGGCATGTGCGTTATTGCAAATGTCTAGAAATGAAAAGGAACCGCAATACCATTCACTTCCCACGGTCAAGAGTGGCGCTGTGGCTGCTTTCGTTTTCCATCTAACCCCTTTTAGACTTCATTCATCAAATCACAAAAAAAAAAAAAAAAGTAACAATCACTTCTTCTTATCGTTTCATGCTCTTACAATAAATACATAAATATACCATTGGAGAGAAAATGTATATCTTTATCACAATTCTTTTACCCCAGGATATGAAGCAGCCTTGTAATTAAAGCAACAGGCAGTAAACATTAAATTGATCACGTAGCGCGGGAGACGCTGGAAGCTATTTTTGATCCAATAATTGTGATTTAATAGATTTTAACATTCACAGGACAGTTCATAGAGGAAACAAACGCCGCCTTTTAACCGGCGCATTGTAAAAAACGGATTAAAATAAAGTGTTATGTTTGTATGGAGGGAAACGCTATACATTATATATACCACCTAATTCTAAAATCAAAGGGGTGTGAGAGATATCCGTCTCTGGCCCCATTCTCCTGTCTTTCCTTCCGCTTATCACATCCGTGTCTCTTAAGCCCGAGTCACACATAACGATATTGTTAGCGAGATCGTTGTAACTGTGACGTTACAACGATCTCTCCAGCGATGTCGTTCTGTGTGACACTTTGCAGCGATCAGGCCCCTGCTGTGAGGTCGCTGATCGCTGCAAAGTGCTGTGGGTCATTTTTTGATCGTTGGTTTCCCGCTGGTCAGCACGCATCGCTGCGTGTGACAGCAAGAGACCAGCGATCTGTGACCTCACAGAGCTGGTTACTATGGTAAACACCGGGTATCTAGGCAGCGCGCGCTGCCTGGATACCCGGTGTTTATCATAGTAACCAGCGCTCTCCCTGCTTACAGGCAGCTCTAAGCAGACGGCTATGGTCGCCCCTTCGCCTGTTGCAGAGAAGGCAGTAGTCTGAACAGCAGCAGCAACTTTAAATCGAGGGGGAAAAGCGTCTGTAGGTCCAAGCTGAGCTCTGCAGGAGGCACCGAGCAAGCGCCGCCTCATGGCTCAGAGTCTCGCCCACCTATGTGTCTGCCAGAGACTCCCTCACCTGCTTCCGAGCACTGGCCACTTGTGCTGACAATGAGACAGTCAGCGTGAACAGAGTCTACAATCAGCACAGGGGAAGCAGGGAGCGATGTGGGAGGTGTCTCCCAGGGCCTGATCGCTGGGGAGATCTGCCTGTTTGACAGCTCCCCAGCGATCAGGTAACGACGCTCCAGCGATCCCGGCAGGTCGTTATCGCTGTCGGGATCGTTGGAGCGATCGTTATGTCTGACTGCACCCTTAGGCTACGTTCACACATTGCATATTTTGTTGCGCCTTTTGCCGCGATTTTTGGCCGCGCAAAAAGGCGCAACAAAATGTGTGGGTCCATTCACACACCACATTTTAATGTGCTGCAGGGGAGGAAGAATCCTGCTTCCTCCTCCCCTCTGTCACATGCACGCCCCTAAAGATTTCACAGTATTATTATACACTGTGAAATCTTAATTCAATAAAGCCAGATACTTTTATAATAATAAACATGGATACTTACCCTCCGGCGGGTGGATGGCGGGTGTCCGGGAGCCAGGACCGGTGAGCAGCTGCAGATTCCGAGTGGAAAAAGATCTGTGATGATGTCAGAGGGCATTCCGGGCGCTGATTGGCCGCTCGTGATACATATCACATGACCGGAACGCCCTCTGACATCACCACAGGTCTTATCAGGACCGTTTCAGTGGAGGCTCCTGGCTCCCGGACGTCGGAGAGGTAAGTATTTAATTCTTTATTATTTTTAATACATTTGTCTTTATTTAACTTTGATTTTGCAGTGTATATTAATACACAGCAAAAATAAAATGGGCGGTCACAGGTGTCACACAGGGGAGGAGGAAGCAGGATTCTTCCTCCCCTCTGTGACGTCAGATGCAGCAGCGCCCGCCCTTATAGGAAAAAGCGCCGGCGCTGCTGCGTAAAGGATTGACAGGGTCCTATAAAAGCGCGGGCGTATTTTTACGCACTGTCTGCACGGCAAAGTGAATTTCCCATTTACTTTGCCGGCAGATAAAAACCACATTGTGTATTTTGAAAAGCACGCGCAAAAAAGCACGCAAAAATACGCAATGTGTGAACGCAGCCTTGCGGATTAGACACACAACCTATAGTCTGTGCTGCTGCTCACATGTCCATATTACTTTGGGAACTTGGAATAAATAGATTTGGCCATTTCTGATCAGAGTCTTCAGTTGTCCTTTTGTGTTGACACATGAGTCCGATTCATATTTAAGTTTTTTTGAACCCATCTATTATTACTGATGATGGTCTTCCAGCTTTTTCTCTTCACGACAGATGTTTAGGTAGGGTGAGACATTTCGAACATTTTGAATCTCAATACACTCCTAGGAGATGACTACACTGGAGGGGTCCAGCAGAAACGTTCTTCATTTTTCACCTAGACGAGCATACCCGTGTATGGGGGAGTTAGGAGATGTAGCTATTATCGAGTCGCTATCCATGATGTCTTTGGGCTAACACCCGCCATACACATTAGATGGCCGTTGTCTACCCGCTCCCACTGATGGTGGCTTATCTCAAAGGGATCGGTACTCCAAAATGACAATTATTGGATCCTAAATGCCTCCCTGACAATTATCCACTAGGAGAGTTGTAGATCCAGGCAGCACTCCCCATAAGCGGTGCTCAACAATGAGATGGCACTCCCAGTAGTTCAGAGGATATCGCTGGCACAATTCTGTTGTGCCAGTATTATGTTACGACAATTATCCACATGATTTAGTGAATCCTGCTTTGAGCAGGGGACTGGACCAGATGACCCAGGACGTCCCTTAACACTCCACTATTCTATGATTCCATGGGTTCGACTAGCATTGGTCTAATGTGTATAGGGGGCTTAAAGTGAACCTGTCAACACTTTTTTTTTTTTTTGCATATATGCTGAGGCCACCACCAGTAAGACCTTATGTACAGCATTCCAGAATACTATGTATAGGTTCCCAGGCCAACCTGTATTATGCTTACTGGGGGGAAGGGGGAGGGGTAGTCCGGCCCGATGGGTGTGGCTGGTCTTTGTCCGAGGCCTCGTTTGTTCTTGTGAATGCTGTCCCTCTCTTTAGCTTCTAGTGGGTGACTGTCTTATGTCGCCCGCACACAGTCTCCTCCATTGCGTTTCGGTGCACATGCACTTCTCTCTGCCTTGTTGAGGATAGAGCAAAGTACTGTAATGTGCAGGTATGGGGGAAAGGTTAAAGAACGCCTGCACACTGTGTTGTTGTCCTTTGACCTTTCCCCGCACCTGCGCATTACATTACAGGACTTTGCTCTGACCTTAGTGGGCAGAGAGACGTGCACGTGCGCAGGAGGATACTATGTGCGTGACATAGGACACGTCACCCCTTAGAAACTGAGGAGGAGGACGGCATTCACAAGAATAAAGCAATCACCGGACCAAGACCAGCAGCTCCCATCGGACCAGACCACCGCCCATACAAGTATAATAATAGCTGTTTTTTTTCAATTTTGCAGATCAGCCTGGGGACTTACACAGCAAATACAGAATACCATATATGAAGGCTGCAGGTTATATGTCATAAAACTGGTGACATGTTCACCTTAAGCCTGTCTTTCCTAACCTGTGGCTCTCCGGTTGTTGAGTGTTAGCTTTTCCAAGAGAGAGTCATGCGGTGGGGAACGTAAATTGGGCAATGTTGTATCGATGTGATCTGGAGCATTCACATCTACGGTTTTTGCATTTCTGAAGTCAATGTTCTCCACACACTCTCTCTTTTTTTTTTTTTTTTTTTTTTTTTTTTTTCTTCTTTCTCCATTACGAATTAATAGATCAACTCTGGGAGTGGGTGAAATGTTAGGTTTAATGTAGCCCTGTCGGTATAACGTGAGATAGATGCCGGTGGTATTTGTGGGAATGGATGTGTGTTGGAGGTGGCTTTGGCTGTTGATGTATCTGCACAAGTCTGCAATTTGCGCTGACCTTTTCGAATGAGCAACCGGGTAATGATATTAAATGTTACACTGACTCACCTGGGTCATCTAGGACTGAGCGCGCTTCACAGCTCGAATGAAACCCTCCATCTTCTTACAGCCTGTATCATTATGGGGGTGGTAGCTAGAAATGAGCACATTTTTGATGGTTTTCATCCTCTCTGTATTTTTCCTTTTTAGCATGTTTAATCCCTTACTTTTCACTTTGGTTTTTGCCCGGTAACTTATCCCATAAGACCCCTATACAAACAGGGCTGTGGAGTCTGCAAGCCAAACATCCGACTCTTCAATTTTCCTGAATCTGACTCAAACTCCACCCAAAATGGACACCAAATCCAACTCCACAGCTCTGTGAAACCTCAAACTAACCTCGGCCAAACCTGCTAAAAAAGTGGACTCTGATCACAATGGATAGGGATGCCCACAATTCTCCCTTGACAGACGATGGGAGTCTGACATTGTCTCTCTCGAAGAGAACTCGTGAGCTTGAAGTAGAGCGCACGCTGCTGTATGTGAAGCGGTAGGAAAAAATGGCTGCTGGCCAAACCAACGTATGGACAGCACTGCTATGCAGTGTTCATGGGGCCTTCTGGGACAATCTGGTAGACTGGTTGGGATTTAACATGCTGTAGTGAGTGGGGCTGAGCTGTACTAGACACAACCCATGGAAAAGAGCGATACGATGAATTCCCAGTATTAACAGGCCCCCATACACATAGGGTGGTGGGGCCTGTCCACAAATCTTGGATTTAGCCAATGTCAATCTAATGTGTGTAACGGGTCATTCCAGGTCAAGTGAATTTTTACCTCTATATTTTTAATTCTTTTGAGATTCTGTAATTTGGTAAGTGTGTCAGAGAATGCAAAATGTGAAGGGGGAAAAAAAAAAATATATATATATATACACATATATATTATAGATATATTTTAATTGATTTGCAAAGTTCGGAAAAAGTGCAAATTTCAGTGTTGCTGCTTTTACATAACTCAGGCTAGAAAAAAGATAGAGACAAATATATAATATTTAAAATCAAATATATAATTAACACCATTCTACTTAGAACTGTACAGGCTTACACCATATGTCACAAGAGTATCTTTGTTAATATTTTACCCATGCAAACTCAAAATTTTAAAACACATTTCCGAATAAAAAGTCTAATTTAAAAAATTCCCAAAACTACCCGTGTGCCTGCTATGCTCTTAGCCACATGTGTGCCAAAATTCAAGTTGGGATCACGATGGGATCATATTTTAAATTATTTAACTATTATAGCGTCACTGGGTCATTCCATATCAAGTGATCTAAATCTGAATATTTTTTTTTTCCCTGACGTCTTTAGATTTTTTTTTCTATGTGAAGTACAACTTTAGTTAATTACAAATTAAAAGTTTTTTTGATTTTTTTTTTTTTTTCTTCATCAGTTAATTTTTTACAGATTTTTTATTACATTTATATGAATTTTTAAATTTTTACGGATTTATATGCAACATCCAATCTTGTACTGGCCTAACATTTTTTTTCTTGTTGTATGTCCAGTTTTTTCAATAAGATTGAAACAGCGTATATGATAAAATATTGTTCCTTGAGAAGTAGCAGCCATTGCTGTGTGAGGAAAAATACAGTTAATATTAAGTAAGGAAGATGAGTAATAAAAATAAAGATTTACAGTACGCTTGATATAGAACTGTGTTGCTATAAAGTGAGTATTAGGGCTAGCGCATACGCAGCTTTTTCTGTCTGAGGATAAACACTGCGGTTTTGGCAGCTTTTTTTCTACCAACTTTTTACCACATCTGCATTAGTTTTTTTAATCGCTAGTGAAAAGGATGGCTGCTTTTTTTTAATATAAATAGTGATAAATGCTGCATTTATTGCTGCGATCAAAAAGTAGTGCAAGCAGTGATTTACTCACTCTCCTGAGTGTTTCAAAAAACACTGCATGTGTTCAACCCCATTGAAATCAATGGGGGCGATTTTCTGAACGATGAGCACTCAGAATAGCGCTGTGTGTTTATTAGTCTTTAATAAGAAAAGCATTAAACGATTAATATAAATTTAACTCACTCTTTAAACACACTCGCCAATATTGTAGTACACCGACTGCCTTGATGACTTTGTACAGACTATTGTTTGTTCAAGAGTAAACATGTCCAGATATGTCAGGACATGAAAGCTCTGAAGTTCTGTCTTACTTCCTGACTAAAAAATATTCATATTTGGATCACTTGATATGGAATGACCCACACGGAGATCTCTTACTGGAGCTTGAGAAGTTGCTCTCTTTGCTTCGAGACATTATCTGCTCAGTCAACTGAAGTTGAGGGCTACTATTTTTATTAGGGACTTTTCATTATGTCTCGTAGGGAAATAAGACCTTTCTATTTTGGTGAGAAAAGCTTTCTATGTCGAGTTTTGTCTATAGGGTCCTCTTGCTTTGGAGAATGACGAAGCATGTGTTGAAAAATATGCAATGGGTGCTTGTTTTCTTTTTTTTTTGTTTTTTTTTATCCTGTTTGTAGCGGTGTAGGCAAAATGGACACTTTAAGAGATAAGGCCTAGTCTATAGACTAAAGAAGGCCAATATTGGGAAATTGATGGTTTAATGTATATGAGGATTTCCTCCTATCAAGAGATGTCAGGGAAGAGAAAGGTCTGGCATGCTGGATTTCCAATGGCTGATCCCTTTGGCAGTAACTCTCGTAGCCCATCACTTTTGTCAGAGGCTTTCTTTTTGGGAATCCATCTCTTAACAGTGATTCACTCTTTGGCAGCTTTCTCTTCCCCATCTCACTGACCCTCCACCACCTCTCTGGCTATCCCCCATTTCTTTTGCACTCCCATCTTTATGGCTCTCCCTCTTCCATCTTTTGGCATTCGGCCCCCCTCCCGCGTCTCTGGCTTGGCCTCGCCCTCCCGCGTCTCTGGCTTGGCCTCGCCCTCCCGCGTCTCTGGCTTGGCCTCGCCCTCCCGCGTCTCTGGCTTGGCCTCGCCCTCCCGCGTCTCTGGCTTGGCCTCGCCCTCCCGCGTCTCTGGCTTGGCCTCGCCCTCCCGCGTCTCTGGCTTGGCCTCGCCCTCCCGCGTCTCTGGCTTGGCCTCGCCCTCCCGCGTCTCTGGCTTGGCCTCGCCCTCCGCGTCTCTGCTTGGCCTCGCCTCCCGCGTCTCTGGCTTGGCCTCGCCCTCCCGCGTCTCTGGCTTGGCCTCGCCCTCCCGCGTCTCTGGCTTGGCCTCGCCCTCCCGCGTCTCTGGCTTGGCCTCGCCCTCCCGCGTCTCTGGCTTGGCCTCGCCCTCCCGCGTCTCTGGCTTGGCCTCGCCCTCCCGCGTCTCTGGCTTGGCCTCGCCCTCCCCGCGTCTCTGGCTTGGCCTCGCCCTCCCGCGTCTCTGGCTTGGCCTCGCCCTCCCGCGTCTCTGGCTTGGCCTCGCCCTCCCGCGTCTCTGGCTTGGCCTCGCCCTCCCGCGTCTCTGGCTTGGCCTCGCCCTCCCGCGTCTCTGGCTTGGCCTCGCCCTCCCGCGTCTCTGGCTTGGCCTCGCCCTCCCGCGTCTCTGGCTTGGCCTCGCCCTCCCGCGTCTCTGGCTTGGCCTCGCCCTCCCGCGTCTCTGGCTTGGCCTCGCCCTCCCGCGTCTCTGGCTTGGCCTCGCCCTCCCGCGTCTCTGGCTTGGCCTCGCCCCTCCCGCGTCTCTGGCTTGGCCTCGCCCTCCCCGCGTCTCTGGCTTGGCCTCCGCCCTCCTGCCTCCCGCGTCTCTGGCTTGGCCTCGCCCTCCCGCGTCTCTGGCTTGGCCTCGCCCTCCCGCGTCTCTGGCTTGGCCTCGCCCTCCCGCGTCTCTGGCTTGGCCTCGCCCTCCCGCGTCTCTGGCTTGGCCTCGCCCTCCCGCGTCTCTGGCTTGGCCTCGCCCTCCCCGTCTCTGGCTTGGCCTCGCCCTCCCGCGTCTCTGGCTTGGCCCTCGCCCGTCCCCGCTCCCTCTCTGGCTTGGCCTCGCCCTCCCGCGTCTCTGGCTTGGCCTCGCCCTCCCGCGTCTCTGGCTTGGCCTCGCCCTCCCGCGTCTCTGGCTTGGCCTCGCCCTCCCGCGTCTCTGGCTTGGCCTCGCCCTCCCGCGTCTCTGGCTTGGCCTCGCCCTCCCGCGTCTCTGGCTTGGCCTCGCCCTCCCGCGTCTCTGGCTTGGCCTCGCCCTCCCGCGTCTCTGGCTTGGCCTCGCCCTCCCGCGTCTCTGGCTTGGCCTCGCCCTCCCGCGTCTCTGGCTTGGCCTCGCCCTCCCGCGTCTCTGGCTTGGCCTCGCCCTCCCGCGTCTCTGGCTTGGCCTCGCCCTCCCGCGTCTCTGGCTTGGCCTCGCCCTCCCGCGTCTCTGGCTTGGCCTCGCCCTCCCGCGTCTCTGGCTTGGCCTCGCCCTCCCGCGTCTCTGGCTTGGCCTCGCCCTCCCGCGTCTCTGGCTTGGCCTCGCCCTCCCGCGTCTCTGGCTTGGCCTCGCCCTCCCGCGTCTCTGGCTTGGCCTCGCCCTCCCGCGTCTCTGGCTTGGCCTCGCCCTCCCGCGTCTCTGGCTTGGCCTCGCCCTCCCGCGTCTTGGCTTGGCCTCGCCCTCCCGCGTCTGTGGCTTGGCCTCGCCCTCCCGCGTCTGTGGCTTGGCCTCGCCCTCCCGCGTCTGTGGCTTGGCCTCGCCCTCCCGCGTCTGTGGCTTGGCCTCGCCCTCCCGCGTCTGTGGCTTGGCCTCGCCCTCCCGCGTCTGTGGCTTGGCTCGCCTCCCGCGTCTGTGGCTTGGCCTCGCCCTCCCGGGGTGCCGCGTCTGTGGCTTGGCCTCGCCCTCCCGCGTCTGTGGCTTGGCCTCGCCCTCCCGCGTCTGTGGCTTTGCCTCGCCCCCGCTCTTGGCCTCGCCCTCCCGCGTCTCTGGCTCCCCTGGCCTCTGCCCTCCCGCTCTCGCGTCCCTACTCTGTTTCTCATTCCCCTCCCCAAGCTGCTTTTAAAAATAAAAAAAATAAAAACTTTGCAGGTCGCCTTGCTCTGCTGAGAATCAATGACTGAAAGTATAGGGTTTTTTTCTGGCCAGTTTTAGCTTTAATTTTAGATTTTCCGTACAACTATATTAAGTTGCTTGTTGGAGGAATCTTCCTTATCAGATTATCTGTGATGATGAATTGATCACAGCTGACTTTGCTAACTTTGTTAGCTATGCATTCCTCTTGCAGCGCCTACTGCTGTCCACAAGGAGAATTGCATGGCGGTGTAAATGACACACGAACAGCTGGAATCTGATGGCAGCTCTTGTTCATAGAGGGGGGTTCTAAATGTAAGAATCACATCTTATACATTTACAGTCCCTTGTGAAAGTATTTGGCCCCTTGAACTTTTCAACCTTTTCCACATTTCAGGCTTCAAACATAAAGATATAAATTCTAATTTTTTTGTGAAGAATCAACAACAAGTGGGACACATTCGTGAAGTGGAAAGAAATTTATTGGATATTTTTAACTTTTTTAACAAATAAAAAACTGAACAGTGGGGCGTGCAATATTATTCGGACCCTTGAGTGAATACTTTGTAGCGCCACCTTTTGCTGCGATTACAGCTGCAGTCTCTTGGGGTTTGTCTCTATCAGTGAAATTCTTGTCCATTCTTCCTTACAGAACAGCTGGAGCTCAGTGAGATTGGATTGAGGCGTTTGTGATCAGCAGTTTTCAGCTCTTTCCACAGATTCTCCATTGGATTCAGGTCTGGATGTGACTTGGCCATTCTAACACCTGGATACGTTTATTTTTGGACCATTCCATTGTAGATTTTGGTTTATGTTTGGGATCATTGTCTTGTTGGAAGATAAATCTCCGTCCCAGTCTCAGGTCTTTTGCAGACTCCAATAGGTTTTCTTCCAGAATGGTCCTGTATTTGGCTCCGTCCATCTTCCCATCAATTTTAACCATCTTCCCTGTCCCTGCTGAAGAAAAGCAGGCCCAGACCATGATGCTGCCACCACCATGTTTGACAGTGGGGATGGTGTTTTTAGGGTGATGAGCTGTGTTGCTTTTATGCCAAACATATAGTTTTGCATTGTGGCCAAAAAGTTAGATTTTGGTTTCATCTGAGCAGAGCACCTTATTCCACATGTTTGGTGTCTCCTAGGTGGCTTGTGGCAAACTTCAAACGAGACTTTTTATGGATATCTTTGAGAAATGGCTTCTTCTTGCCACCCTTCCATAAAGGCCAAATTTGTGCAGTGTACGACTGATTGTTGTCCTATGGACAGACTCTCCCACCTCAGCTGTAGATCTCTGCAGTTCATCCAGAGTGATCATGGGCCTTTTGGATGAAAATCTGATCAGTCGTCTTCTTGTTCGAGATGAAAGTTTAGAGGGACGGCCGGGTCTTGGTAGACTTGCCGTGGTCTGATGCTCCTTCCATTTCAATATGATCGCTTGCACAGTGCTCCTTTTTTTTATAATTATTATTATTATTTATTTATATAGCGCCATTAGGTTCCATGGCGCTTTACATGAGGATAAGGGAGACAAGAACAAGTACACTAAATCTAGGTGATCAGGACGTACGGGTACAGGAGGGGCAGGGACCCTGTCCACGAGGGCTCACAGTCTACGAGGGGCGGGTTGGGATACAGTAGGATGGGGGAATGTCGGGTATGGGGCGGTCGCCTGGGTCTCATGGCAGGTTGTAGGCTTGACGGAATAGGTGAGTCTTCAGGTGCTCCTTGAGATGTTTATAACTTGGGAAATCTTTTTGTATCCAAATCCGGCTTTAAACTTCACCACAACAGTATCTCGGACCTGCCTGGTGTGTTCCTTGGTCTTCATGATGCTCTCTGCACTGAAACAGAGCAGGTGCATTTATACGGAGACTTGATTACACACAGGTGGATTCTATTTATCATTACCAGTCATTTAGGACAACATTGGATCATTCAGAGATCCTCACTGAACTTCTGGAGGGAGTTTGGCGTACTGAAAGTAAAGGAGCCGAATAATATTGCACGCTCCACTTTTCAGTTTTTAATTTGTTAAAGTTTAAAATATCCAATAAATTTGGTTCCACCTCACGATTGTGTCCCACTTGTTGATTCTTCACAAAAAAATTAGAATTTATATCTTTGTTTGAAGCCTGAAATGTGGCAAAAGGTTGAAAAGTTCAAGGGGCCGAATACTTTCACAAGGCACTGTATATAGGGGGCCAAATACTTTCACAAGGCACTGTATATAGGGGGCCGAATACTTTCACAAGGCACTGTATATAGGGGGCCGAATACTTTCACAAGGCACTGTATATTTGCAGCCTCTGGCACTGAAGGAAAAACCTATGGGAGTCGTGACGTCTACATTTTTCTTGGCCGGCTCCCCCATAAATGCATTTGTCCTGTCACTTCCCCTATGGAAACGGTGTTGCTTGGCAAAACTAACTACTCCAAGAAAGACACCGTGATCTGTAAAAGATGTATTTACTCACGATTTTATGTTTACCTTAAGGGGAGTAAGCCATTAGCTGGCAGAGGCATCCGAGGCTATTTAACGGACACATTACATTTCAAGTAACCTTCACAAAACGATCTCCGGGCTGATTGCTAATGCAGGCGGAAAACTGTGCACAAACGTATCATAAAAAGCTAAAGAGGGAAGCGGCACAGCCGCCTGCAGATGGTTTGTCTGTGTTTTCAGGGCCCCAGAAATGTTCATTAAGTCATTTCTAGTAATACTGGGATTTTCTGCATTCTCAGAATCATTAATTGCAGAAAACGTTTCACATTTTTAATTTTAATGATATTTTCTCATTTTTATTTTTATATTTTTTTATTGAATTTTAAGCCATGAATTTTATTTCATAGCTTCGTAATTAGAATCTCCGAATTGCTGAATACTTTGTGCCGTAGAACATCTTTAGAACATCTTGTGATCGTTTGCAAAAGTAGATTTTAATTATTAGGGGTTGTCCCGTTGGAAAAAAAAAAAAGTTGACATAAATCTGCTTTAATTAAATCCTATAGTTCTATGTAGTCTGGCAGCTCCACTTGGGATTCTGTACTGGAAATGGTAAAGAATCTTGTGTGTTCCCATGAAAGGGGCTTATTATTATTATTATTTATTATTATTTATAGAGCACCATTGATTCCATGGTACTGTACATGAGAAACGGTTACATACAAACAAGTTAAATATACAATAAACAAACTAACAATGACAGACAGACTGGTACAGAAGGGAGAGAGGACTCTGCCCTTTCAGGCTTACATTCTACACAATGATGGGGATGAGACAGTAGGTCAAGGATGCAGCAGCTCTGGTGGTGGTGGTGAGGCAGCAGCTCTGGTGGTGGTGGTGGTGAGGCAACAGCTCTGGTGGTGGTGGTGGTGAGGCAACAGCTCTGGTGGTGGTGGTGGTGAGGCAGCAGCTCTGGTGGTGGTGGTGGTGAGGCAGCAGCTCTGGTGGTGGTGAGGCAGCAGCTCTGGTGGTGGTGGTGGTGAGGCTGCAGCTCGTGGTGGTGGTGGTGAGGCAGCAGCTCTGGTGGTGGTGGTGGTGGTGTAGGAGGCAGCTCTGGTGGTGGTGTAGAGGCGGCATTGTGGTCATTGCAGACTGTAAGCCTTTTTGAAGAAATGGGTTTTCTGGTTCTGTCTGAAGGATCTGAGAATGGTGGATAACCAGACATGATGGAGGATGTTCGGAAGAAATCTTGTAGGCGATTGGGTAAGGAACAAATAAGTGTGGAGGAGAGGAGGAGATCTTGGGTTGGCTCATTAGTTGTTAAGCCAGCCCCCTTCTCTATCCTTATTATTGGACTGGCAACCCCCTATCATAGACTAATATTAATAATGGTCAAATTACAGACCCTTAAGTCCAGGGATGCCCAAACAATGCTTCATAGGTATAAAGCAGAGCTGTGAAGTCAGTAAGCCAAACCTCCCACTCAGACTTGGACTTATCAATTTCCATGGATCCGACCCTAGCTCCACCAAAATTGACACAGACTCCACGACTCCAACTCTACAGCCTTGGTGTGTAGTTGGAAAGCCAAACCTGCGATTCCTCGATTTCCCTGAATCTAATTCGGACTCCGACTCCACCAAAATGGTTTGTGATTTGACCAAAGTGGTCTCCGACTCTAAAACTCTGGAAAGGGCGCTCTTGAGTTTGGGTCTGTTCTGAACATCCTGGTGTGTGTTCACACCGGTTTCACACATTCGGTGTTCACAGTCTGCCTACAAGGAGTCACTTCTTTCAAAGAAATTTGTCATCAGGTTTTTACCTCATCTGAGAGCAGCATGTTGTAGGTGAATAGATGCTGAAACGAACAATGTTTAATTTAGATTACGGGCTGCAGCCGTTCTGTCACAATCAAATCATTTAGTTTTTAGCAAAACAGCAGAGCTTAGAGAGCTGCCCCCACTCACACCAGGCACTATACAAATATTGTGCATTGACTGTAAGGTGTCAGTCACACCAGGGGGCGCGTCAAACTGCCTTCCGCGTGACAAAGTAGTCCTGTAATGGTAATCACCAGGGATAAAACCTTTAGTTTATGTAAACAATTGCACAGGCCCGGATAAGAGAGGCACAAGTTAACTACTGCAGCATGATCATAGCAAAAACCTGCTGACAGATTCCCTTTAAATAAAAGTGAAAGGGTAGTGGGTTAAATTTTTGAAGAACTTTTGAGGAGGATTGTAAAATGAATTTCCAGTTCATTTTATGAGTTAGATTTTTAAGTGTGGGGTTTTTTAAAGGTGTTGTTGGGGGGTTTTTGGATTTGGGGGTTGAAAATTTTTTGGGAAAAAGGAAAAAAGGCCATTATAAAAGTAGTAGGGAGGGGGGCATCATTTTGGTCCAATGGGCTTCTAAAAAGGGATCAGATGGGACCCCACAATGAAATGATCAGGTTTGAATACTGGTGGGACCCAGTGGGAACCCCACTATAAAAAGGGTATGCCCTTGGGTCGTGTGGGGACAATTTTTGTGAAGTGAGGTCTATGTTGGAACCGGATGTACCTTGGGAAAGGGGGGGCATACTACTAGGAATTGGGATAAAATTTAAAAAAAAGGGGATAGAAGGGGTACTCCTGGGATCCGGAGAAGGAAATCAAAAAAGGAGTCAGGAAGGTAAAATGGAAAGTGGGTCGTGGGGGATTGGGGTTGTGTGGGGAAAAAAAGGGGAAAACCTGTGATGCATAATTAAAAAAGATGGGGGGGACCCTGGGTGGATGTGGGTTCCTTGGGGGGCATTCAATGAAAAAAATTTAAGGGGAGCATTCCTTCAGGGAAGGTCAGACTAGGGCCCCCTATTTCTTACAAAAAATTCCCGGATTACAAATTTTACCCTCAGGGCCCCCCCTTAATTTTTTCAGTAAACCCAGCTAGTTAAACCCCCTTTTTGCCAATTTTTTAAATAGGGGCCCATGGGGGGGTTACCCCAAACCTGAATCCTTTTCTTGTTAATAAAAAATTTTGATGCTCGTCATGAGAACTAATGTTTAAACCCCGACCCCCCTTTCCAAATGGTTTGCATTTTTTTTATTTTACGTTTTGGGTCCAGGGCCCCGAAGGGAGTTGTATGGGAAAACCCTGTGCCCCCCCAAAAGTGTGGTGGCGTACCCAAGCCCTTCCCCCAATTTGCTTTTCCCCTTTCCCCTGAGGGGAAACGTTTGTCAATAAATTTTGAAGGAACTAAAGGGGCCCCTCTCTAGGGAAATTCTTTTTGCAAATTGAGGTAAGAAATAAATAATTTCCCCTTTTTGGAGAGGGCATTCTTAAAATGAATCCGTTTAATTAATTTTTAATACCCTCACGGCGGTTCCTATTTTTCGGTTTTTAAAGGACCCCTTCTCAAACAAATTTAGGGAAATTGTTTTCCCATATAATAAATGGGATGCAAATTAAATTTTTCCAGCCTCCAAAAACCCCGGCGCAATTTCCCGGCAAATTTCCCGTTGAGTGGGGGGGGTCCTAGTTAAACCCTCCTACAAAAAGAAGGGCCAGCAGCAGCGGGTAATAACAGCCCCTGTACCTTTTTGCCGGAACTTGTAATACCAAATTTATACACCAATTACTTGGGCCCTTTTCCCTTTTAAAAGGGTTTTTGCCATTTGAACTTGGATAAAATGAAGGCCCGGGTCTTGGAAAAGGTTTTTTGTGAAAGGGGAAAGCCTTATTGCTTTAAAAGCAAAAAATTGGTGAAAGCGGGGGAAGTGAAAAAATTTTGTGTAAATATTGTCCCCAAACTGTCCCATTAAAAAATAGCCATAAACCCGTGGCCTTTGGCATTAAAAAGTAAAACCCAAGGAGATTAAAAATTAAAAATTGACAAGGTCTCTGAATTCCTCGATAATGCTTTCTGTTAAAAAACCGTTATGTTTTAGAATTAATTAACTCGTTTTCCATATTTCCCTTTTTCCCATCCAATTCCCAGGGAAATCGTCACCATGGGAGTTGCCGGGGACTTTTCCGCCCCCTCCAAGCCTTCGGGGCCCGTCGACACTTCCTTTAATTCCTTCTTCAATAGATGGGCAATTAAGATTTAAACAAAGTTCTAAAAAAATTTTAAAACATATTGTAAAAAATACCAATTTTTTTTTGAAGGGATGTGGGATTAATGGTTGAAAGGGTCTACAAGGGAAAAGGAAATATCACTCGTGTGCTTTCCTCTGTTATTAAGGGATTTTTGTAAGAAGAATTTGAAAACTGTTTATATAATAAAAGGTATTGCGTTAAAAATTTAGTCCAGAACCCGGGAAGTCCAAAAATTTTTATTCACTGGGAAATAACCTTTTTAAGGCAGAGGGCATGGTTAATAACAGACTTTTTCTTCCCAATTCCATAAAACCTTTAAAAACACCAAACTGGTCCTTTTCACAATTTTTGAAGTCTCTTTTCAACCCTAGAAGAATTTTTAATGAAATTGAGATAATTATCATTTCGGGAAGAGAAAAAAAGGAAAAGGGCAAAATAAAAGGATTTTGTAAGAAAATATTGTAATTAAGAAATTACTTTTTTAAAAGTTTTTAAACCCCCAAAAAATTTTAAAAACTCCCCAAATAAAAAAAAAGAAAATTTTTTTTACTTAAGAAAGGAACGGAAAACTTTTATTTATATTAAAAACGTTTTATGCTTTTTGCGTGCCCTTTGGGTCGGTACCCTGATTGGCAGCTCTCCACCTCTCCCAGTCCCCACGACATTTTCCTCTTCCCTCCTTCTCCCTGGCAGATTTTCACTGCAGACAAAAGGGAGTAACGGGGTGCTCACCCCATGTGTTTCATGGGAATGTTTGGCCCTGGAAAGTGCAAGAATCGGAGAACCCCCTATGGCACCCCTTTGTAATTTAAGAGAATTGTAAAAATGATTTTAACTAAACATGTAGGTAAAAACAAATATCGGGTTACAGGGTGTCAAAATTTTTTATTAACATAAATCCCTTTAAGGGTGTTCCTTAATGGTCATAGTAACAACAGCAGCTTTCATTGCAAGTTTAAACCCTTTAATAAACCCCAACGTCCCTTTTAAAAAATGGGAAGTTTTTCTTAATTTATTTACATCTTGAAAAAAAAAATAAAATACCAGGTTTATTTGGTTAAAAAATAACGTTTCTCGGAGGGGACAGTTCTTTAGGGCGAAATATATATTTAATTTTGCCTCTGTCTTTTAGTTTGAAAGAAAAAGACATTCCCCAAGGGTAACAAAACACTTTAAAACATTGCTGGGGATAGAATACAGAGGACGGAAAGGCATGATTGAAAAAGAGCTCCACCCTTTTTTGGACTCCACCCCGAATCTGCTGGGCCTTTTTAGAAAGTCAGGAGGCTACATCCCACCCCTACTGAGGTTTCCACTCGTTTGAGCCTGGTGAGGGGAAACCTTTTTCCACCCCTGTTTTAAAAGGCTGTCATTTGGTATTTGTCTGCATAGCTGAGGTTAAAAAAAAACCTGTGCGCTATCAAATGTGTGTGCAGCAAAGCCCCTGGGAACCTTTAAATGTTATTTGCACCAAATCGGTGTCGCAGGGGCAGTCACCCATGCCCCCCCCCCTAAATTGGACGGTTGGGGGGAAAAAATCATTAAGCGGGGGGAATGTTTTTCCCCCGGGGCCGGACACCAAAAATTTGGGGGGGGAAATTAAACAAAACTCCGGGATATTTTTCACCTCCCTCACGGTGCTGACTCTTCCAGCGGGCCGGGAAAGGGAAATGGGCTCCATGTTTTTCCCTGCCCGGTGGGTGAGCCCTTTGGACATCCCCCGGGGCCCCGGAGATTTTAAGGGGTCACGCCAGCTAGCTGGTGTCATCGGAGGACTGCGGACCCAGGCCCAAGCATTTTTGGCGCTTTGCCGCCTGATGGCTCCAAGCCCCAAAATCTGCCCCTAGTGGTTTGATTTGTGAATGTGGTGCACCCAGTAATCTAAGATAAACATTGTTGGACTCTGGGTTTCTTTGCCTACATCATGCTGCTCTAAGATGAGGTAGCAAAAACCTGCTGACAGATTCCTTTAAGTTAAGATGAGGTGTATGGCACTTTAATTGACAAGGTGGAATGGTGCATTGAGCCATTGCCTACACCAGAGGTGCACCGAGGATACCACATTACCATAAGTAAAATATATACAGGGAGCAAATGACAGTGGCGATTCATCCCCTACAATGTCCATGGATTCAACATTGGCTGCCTGGCAGTTCACTTTGTCCACCGGAAGTGGTCAGATGACTAGAATCTGAGAGCTATCTGATGAATGCCGCTACAGCTGGGCAAAACGAGATCACTTTATGTAATATTTCTATACGGGATATTTTTTTCATGAAACAACATGGATCTTGAGCGCTTATATTGATAAACCTACATGGCAAAGGTGGGGATGTTTACCAAGCGTTTGATGCCAGTTTTGTTGCAAATTTTGGTACGTAGCTGGTGTGCAACAAAATTTGCAATAATACACTAGGTGTAATTTGCCGTGTTTAGTGGTGGAAATGTGATTTATACCAAATTCATGACATCGAGGGAGTGGAGTGAAAATAGAAAATCCGTTCTAAATTTTAGAGGTTGCAGCAAGTTTGGAAATTAATTGTCTTATATCCGTGGGATAGGGAACACCTTCCTACAGTCTGCAAGCCTGAGAACCAGGGCCCTGTGTGAATGGAGCCGCAGTCGATCATGTGCACCTCCATAAGGGACTGCTGAAGATAACCGAGCACATAAATAGAGCGGAGGGGCGCATGATGACTGCCACTTCATACAGCTTTTGAGAGTCCCAGAGGTTGGCCCGCAAGTAGAAAGTAAGAATAGTAATTAACATCCAAACTTGTTTAACTTAATTTCAATACGTTGTGCCACAATTTCCCGCAAATTATGGCAGTGCTAAGGAAAAGTTCCTGTAATGATGAATTCCCCCTTTATAATTACTAATTCTGAGAATGTATTTGAGGTATTATCTCTTCATTACAACCAGGACACATTTGAGCATTTGAAATGGGTGTTGACAAACTGGAAGTTAAGGACTTCAACCTACTCCGATCAATGATCACCTAAAATGCAGCGACGATACCGGAAGTCAATAGAATAGCTATGGGAAAATCCACAATGAAGTCACTGGACAAGGTCTTCACATCAAGGAACATTTCACTGGTGATGAAGACACGCTCGTACATAGTCTGGTCTATTCTGTAGTAACTATACATGGGATACCGGGATGATTAAAGGTACTGTCACACACAGCCATGTTCCAGTGATCCCAACAACGACCAGGATCGCTGGAACATTGCTGTGTGGGAGCTGTCAAACAGGCAGATCTTATCAAGGACCAGGGAGCGCCCTCCACATCGCTGGATAAGCAGGAGAAGGCTGGTAACTAACAAATACATCAGGCAACTAAGCACAGCGCTGTCCTAGTTACCCGCTGTGTACCTTGGTTACCAGCCTTCTCCCGTTTACAGGGTACACAGCGGGTAACTTGGACAGCGCTGTGCTTAGTTACCCGATGTGTACCCTGGTTACACATCGGGCGCACTGTGAACCTGGCCGCGCAGTGCACGCTGGGACATGTAGTCTTATAACTACATGTCCCAGCGTGCACTGTGCGGCCAGGTGCACGCCACTGTGGTTGCAGCTAGTGGCGGTGCCGCTGCCTGTTGCCGACTCCCTGCATTCTCGGGACCGGTGCTCGTTGGTCTCCCGCCTATCAAACAGCCGATGCGTGCTGCACAGCGGGAGAACCCAACGAGCAAAAAATGGTCCTCATCGTTGTGTAACTATCGTGACCTCGCAGCAGGGGCCCCATTGCTGCCACTTTTCACACAGCGATATCGCTGGCGAGGTCGCTGATTTCAGCGATATCGCTGTGTACGACGTACCCCAAAGAAACAAGACTGAAGAATCAACACATTTAAAATGTGGAGCTGGAGAAGGATGTTTATCAATACCATTGATGGCAAGAAGAACAAACAAATCAAGCCAGACATGTCACTGGAAGCAAAGATCACCCAGCTACAACTTGTCTACACATCATACAAAGAGAGCAATCACTGGAGAAGGACATCATGGTGGGAAAAATAAAAGGAAGAAGGGGAAGAGGAAGACGAGGAACCCAGTGGCTTGATACAATCAAGATAATTGCGGAGAAGGCCCTTGCAGACCGTCTAGGCTTGGAGAAGGCCAATGGCGGAACTTTTCTAGGCTGCACAAGATTGATCTTCATAAAGAGCGTTCATCTATCAAGTTCAAGATCGAGCTGAAGGCCGGTAAATAAGAACAATCCCTTCATTGAGCTTCTTTAGGTGCTCTGCTTTCTCGTATAGTGTAATAACGGCAGACGCTTGTTTACAGACCGCTCGGTGCCGTTTGTAATAGGAGTCGCCTGCAGTCAACGCTGCCCAATAATGGAAACCCCACAGATAAAACACAGCTGCTTGATGGTTGTCATTCTCCTCACTGTTTAGTGATCATTACAAGCTGCAGATCCCTGCACCTTGTAACTGCTCTCTTAACCAGCAGAACTGTTGGAGCCAATTACTCCGCAAATTTATCATTTATGCAGCAAATTAGATGAATAAATTAATCCTGGGTACCGTGAAATGCTTCTTCTTCAGTCTGCTTCCTAGAGTCCCCTTACATAATTGCCGGTGCCCCCATGACAATGATGATTTTCGTGCTTTTTTTTACACACGCTTTCCCGCAAAGCGCACCTGCGTTTGCTGGCAAAGTGAATGGAAATTCACTTTTGCCGTTGAGACACTGCGCTTTTTTTCAGCCGCTTTTTTTCTCCCTTAAACCCCAATATAAGCACTGGAATACCATTGTTGTTCAGGCAATGCCTATTCCAGCGCCTATAATCGTGGGTGCAGGGGGAATAGCGGGAGGAAGTGATGTCACACAAATCCTGTGTTCCTCCCCCATGTGACATGTCGGGCCTGGAGTTTTGCTTTCGCAGTGTAAGTGGATAAAAGGTATTTAAGATAAAAAAAAATAAAATACCTCTCTCCGCCGGCTGTCCCAGGACCCGAGGAGAAGACGTCTGATCGCTGCAAGGACCTTTAAAGATTGGTTTTGGCCAATCACATCAGCTGATGTGTCACGTGACCTCATCAGCTGATCGTGACGTGCAACATCAGCTGATCATTTTAAAACGCCCGCCAAAAGCAACCGGTTTTGGTGGCAATTTAAACTGCTCAGCTGATGCGGTCACGTCACGATCGCTGATGTCACATGACACAGCTGATCGGTTTGGCGGGCGGTCTAAACCGCGCATCTGAAGCTGTCAGGTGATGCATCAGCTGATTGATTTTCTGCCAGCCCGATTAAGGTACTGCAGCGATCACACGAGGACGTCTCGCATCCCGGGACACTCGGCGGAGATGTATTTTTTTTTCTTATTTTTAATACACATTGCTTTGTTTTAGTTCACTTTCGCAGTATATGTACATACAGTGCGAAAGTACACAGATGTCACACAAGGACAGGATTATTCGAGCCCCCATGTGATATCGCTTCCCCCTGCACTTCTGGCAGAAAAATGCGGCCGTAAAAAACCGCGGTGTGTGAATGCACTGCGCTAAATAGTGCGACCGCAAAATGTGGGGAAAACGCCCACGTTAAAAAAAGCGGAAATAAAGCCAATGTGAACATAGCCTTATACACTTAAAATAGAAAATGACAACCCTGCAAACAGCCTTGTTTAAAAATACCTCCCGTATATTTCCTGTGTTCCCCCAAAGTTATAAACTATAAAGAACCCCTGTGCCGTCTGAATTAGTAATCGTACTCCCTCACATCTGTCTTACGTAATTCTTTAACTTAGAATATTTTATCTGTCCGAGTAGGTGAGAATTGTTAAATCTGTGAGGGTTGGCTGCCCCAAAGAGACCTGATTAATTACTAAAATGCTTCACACTGATCTTCCATAGCCCCCACTTTCACCACCATGACTAGGCGTCGTTTAAAGGAGAACGGTCAACATGCCCAAAATATCCAGTTTTTGCTCTTATTTTATTCCCACCGCTCCTCTTTTTTGTTTTCTGTAAATCTGCCATACTAATTCTGAGATATGGGGTATTTAATCCCATAATATTTTTGTGGCCTTTATGGCATTGAGACATGGCTTTTATGGTAATTTTCAGAGCTGCCTAAAGAATTCCATATCTCTGGAACCGTATGGTGGATTAAAAAAGAAAAGAACCCTCCAAAAAAAGTCATGGGAGCATTGGGAATAAAATAAAAGCCAAAACTAGACTCTTTTGAATAGTGACAGTCGATGTCCTCTTTAAGTGGGAAAACATGCTCTGTATTTTAAAGCGGAGTTTTGTTGATGAGGAATGGCACCATATCATTTGGACCCCCAAACCTTTTATTTGCCTTTTCTGCTGTCCTGGTCCTCACTGGTCCACGAGCGATCCATCAGTTCTTGCTCGTTGTGTTACCTTATTCGGTTTCATGTTGTTCACCCTCACCAGGTGAGCCCAAAACAACAATCTTCCCCTCACTAGTTTTTATATTATTATTTTCTTATTTTAACATCCTTCAGCTTGATCTCGAACCTTGGTGGCTTGATGGATGAACGCTCTGTAGAAAGATGGATCTTGTGCAGATAGGTCCACCATGGTCTACTCCAAGCCTAGATAGGTCCACCATGGTCTACTCCAAGCCTAGATAGGTCGACCATGGTCTACTCCAAGCCAGATAGGTCCACCATGGTCTACTACAAGCCTAGATAGGTCCACCATGGTCTACTACAAGCCTAGATAGTTACAATGGTCTACTACAACCTAGTAGGTAACCGGTCTACTACAAGCCTAGATAGGTCAACATTACACAAGCCAGATTACGGGTCTACTCCAAGCTAGATAGGTAACAGGTCTATCCAATAATAGGCTCACAGGGTCACTCCAAGCCTAGATAGGCCACCGGTACTACTCAAGCCTAGATAGTCCACCAGGTCTACTCCAAGCTAGATAGGTCCAACCATGGTCTATCCAAGCTAGATAGGCCCACCAGGGTCTACTCCAAGCCTAATAGGTCCACCAGGGTCTCACCAAGCCTAGTATTTAATAGTGGTTAGATAGTTAACTTTTGTAGTATACAAAATAATGACCAGATTCGTCTGTTCAACCTTCTTAGGATGTTTATTAAAAAGCAATAAAGTTATCCTATTATTACATTATTTGATACTAGCTAGTACTTGTGCAAGCTCTTGTACACGTACTGTAATCTCTTGTATCTCTTGTACATAACTGTATCTTCACCAAGCTTATATAGGTCCACCAGGGTCTATTCCAAGCTGTGATAGGTCCACCAGGGTCTTCTGCAAGCCTACATAGGTTCACCAGGGTCCTCGCCAAGCCTATATTGGTCCACTGGGGTCGTCTTCACCGTTATCTTGTTTGTATCAAGCATTGGGTTGCTGGTCTTCCTCTTCGCCTTGTTCCTTCTATTTTTCTGACCATGATGTCCTTCTCCAGTGATTGCTCTCATCGTATGATGTGTCCAAAGTAGGCATGTCATAGCTTGGTGATCTACACTTTGAGTGACATGTCTGAGACTGTTATCGAAGCCAATAAAAAGTTCACCCCTTTGGCTTAGCTTGCTATCTCACCTATGGGAGGACACTAGCCTTTTTGGTTCTTTGCACAATATTTCTTAAGATTGTCAGTCTGGGGGATATTTTTTTCTCCATGATATTGACGTAAAGAATGTCGGAAAGCTTATCACCCCATTCTCTTTTAACGTTGAGACTCTAGCAACCTACATTCCTACTTCTGGACTCATTCATTGACTTGGATCCAACTTTGGCCAAATTCGCCTATTATCCCTCACAATACAAGTCACGTGCTTTCATTATGTTAGTGAAAAACGTCCATTTATAAATTGACAAAGGACCCCCGACGCGATATTTCAGCGTTAGAAATTGGACGTCAGTCTGGAGCCAGCATGTAACACTTAACGCGGGGATGATTTGTAAAGCCGCCCTTGACACTCTGTATAAAAGGTCTCGGAAAGGTGCCGTACACCTACTATTTCCAATGATGAATGTGATCAGGATTATTGCGAATAACAAGTGTCAAACAAAACGAGCCCCTTCTCCTCCCTCCTCCCTCTCGCGCACACGGCGAACCATAGCTCTTGTGAACAAGACAGTTACCTGGGGTTTTTCGGGAATGGGGAGCATGCTTCTATAGTAAATGCATCACTGAATCCCCTGCCGAGATGTAATGCAAATTAGGGGCCTGCGATCTTCTGCTCGGCGGGTATTTATTGTAGGTGGCGGGATCACACGGAGCCTGTCTTTAAGGTCACAAGATGAGGTTTGTTCTTTAATGACGAGCTTTGATTTACAGGCAGCTCACCTTTGTGTTCCAGGGAAAAGAATCAAAACGCGTTTCTTTTTTTTTTTAAAGCTATAGAAATCCCTTTTCCCTTTTGTTCGGGGGCCTATGGGGATGCATTGTCCGGGTCGAGTACAGGCTGAATGTAATCACCAGTAATCATGTAACAATGAGTGTAGGCCGAATTTGATTCATGCCTGGAGTATGAGCACAGAACGCACGTGTTTTATTGATCCACTCTGTTCTGATGATTATAGTTCTGAATTATGCTGCTCGAGATTTGACACAATCCACTAATCAAGTGCCGGCGCTCATGATGGGGCCCGGAACCCACAAGAGACTGTTAGATTGCTTGCGGGCTGCTTGGGAGTTGTAACTCTTGAATACAGGGCTGTGGTGGGATGAGTTGTAAATGCCATGAGAAAATCCTATCGATTCATAATGTTGCCCATATTTCTAAGTCATATACAGTATATTTTTTTTTTCCCCGAAAATGAATAAAACCATAAAGTCTATGGACACCTTTTTGACATGGGGTGAAAATATATATATTTTTTTACGTGTCAGTGGTCCCCTTCATTTAATACAACTGCACTACGTTTATTAGTAGTTTTCATTCCTTCATTAATTTTGAGCCCTCTTTATAAGCAATTTTAAGTTTCAGAATATTCTATTCAGGGAGTGTCTCTCCCGTTAATATAGGCTGGGGCTCTTTGTGCAGAAGTCTCCTGTTGCTTTCATGGATCAACTGAACCCTAAAACTGCCCCTAATGGGAACTTGTCTTGTCATGTCATTTTGTGATATTAAACCGCCCCCAATGTACCGTATATACTCGTGTATAAGCCGACCCGTGTATAAGCCGACCCCCCTACTTTTGCCCCCAAAATCTGGGAAAACCTATTGACTCGTGTATAAGCCGAGGGTGGACCCCAGCACAGGTATACAGCCCCCAGCAGTGTGGTATACAGCAGCCTCCCCAGTGGTATATACAGCCCCAGGGTAGTATCCAGCAGCCCCAGAGGTATATACAGCCCCAGTGGCAGTATCCAGCAGCCCCAGAAGTATATACAGCCCCAGAAGTATGTACAGCCAGTGGTAGTATACAGTAGCCCCAGAGGTATATACAGCCCCAGTGGTAGTATACAGTAGCCATAGAGGATATACAGCCCCAGTGGTAGTATACAGTAGCCCCAGAGGTATATACAGCCCCAGTGGTAGTATACAGTAGCCATAGAGGTATATACAGCCCCAGTGGTAGTATACAGTAGCCCCAGAGGTATATACAGCCCCAGTGGTAGTATCCAGCAGCCCCAGAATACAGCAACCCCAGAGGTATGGCTTATATTGGCAGCCAGCCTACTTACATACACATACCCATACATACACACATATATACACACACACACATACACATATATACACACACATACACACAGCTTCCTACCTTGTCCTCCCGTTCTGCAGTGCCTTCCGGTGTCCTCCGTGCTCCGTTCTCGGTCTGCTGGGCCTTGTGGTTCCTCCTGGTTCCTCCTCCTTCGGTTCCATCATGGGGGCTGCCATCTTTTTTCTTCTCTCCGCCCCCGGCCAGTGATGTCAGAGCAGGCCCGCTGTGATTGGCTAGCACCTGTGACATGTGATCACGGGTGCTAGCCAATCACAGCGCGGCCTGCTCTGACATCACTGGCCGGGGGCGGAGAGAAGAAGCAAGATGGCAGCCCCCATGATGGAACCGAAGGAGGAGGAACCACAAGGCCCAGCAGACCGGAACGGAGCACGGAAGAAACCGGAAGGCACTACAGAACGGGGGACAAGGTAAGAAATACTGCGCAGCGCCCCCCCACCCCCCGCGCCCCCTCCCACCATAGGATTACCGTATTGACCCGTGTATAAGCCGAGGGGGGACTTTTCAGCCCATTTTTTGGGCTGAAAAACTTGGCTTATACACGAGTATATACGGTATTTTAAATGATGCAATGTGAATCACTAACATGGTTTTCTAAAAACAAAATTCCACATATATTTATCATAAACCAACCTTTATATGCTGAAGTGACTGCACACACATACCTGGCTTCAGTCCTAGGGAAGGTGACTGCACACATGTACCTGGCTTCAGCCATAGTGGAGGTGACTGCACACACATACCTGGCTTCAGTCCTAGGGGCGGTGACTGCACACACACACCTGGCTTCAGTCCTAGGGAGGTAACTGCGCACACATACCTGGCCTTCAGTCTAGGGGAGGTGACTGCGCACACATACCGGGCTTCAGTCCTAGGGGAGGTGACTGCACGCACATACCTGGCTTCAGTCCTAGGAGAGGTGACTGCGCACACACCTGGCTTCAGTCCTAGGGGAGGCGTTTTTGCTTACTGTCACTCAAGTTCATTTAAGATATTTCTTGAATTTCGTCATGCCCCCTGCATTGTAATTGACTGACATCACTGCAGAACCTATGGTGATGTCACGGCCATATGACCTGTGGTGACATCACGACCATGTGACTGTTGGGCAGAGCTAACCCTAAAAAGTCCTGCTTAGCTACACCCATTATGGTCACATGGTCGTGACATTACCAGTGGTCCCTGCAGGTCCTGCAGTGATGTCAATTACAATGCAGAGGGCATGACTAAATAAAAAAAAAATCATAAATGAACTGATTGACAGTAAGCAGAAGCTCCTTCCCTGTGACTGAAACCCCTTGTGTGTGCAGTCACCTCAGCGTATAAAGGCTTTATTAAGATAAATACGTGGAATTTTGTTTTTAGAAATGTTAGTGATGCACATTGCACCATTTAAAACATTTTTGGGGTGGTTTAATATCCTAAAATGACATGACAGTTTCCTTTTAATTTCTCTGTGCTTTCTTTGCCTGCCTACAGCTTGTTTTCTCTGCCCTTCCTGAGACTCTTAAGACTTTCTCCCCTCTCCATGTCGAGCAGCTCTCTTACAGCTTCACTGCGCCTCCTTGCTGGTTTGCTCTGACACTTGAAAAAAGGAGGGGGGACAGAGGAGGGTAAAGAAAAGGAACTCTTAACATATTTGTACCTGTTTATTGCAGATCACTCAGCTGGTAAAAGGACTTACACATACTCATCAATAAAAAGATTTTCCAAGACACTTTATTAAAACTATCAAGAGGGAAGTGATCACTTGGGAATTAAAAGTAGAAGTGTCACTTGCCAATCAAGAACCCTATGTCGCTAGTGGACTCCCAAGAGTCAGGAGATACTGACATTGTGTCCATTCATTCTTATTGGCTGGAGTATCAGGTGACATCATCTCTCCGGAAGTGATGTCCATTAGTCACCTGACCTTGCAGCCAATCGGTGAGCTCAGCAGTCAGGTGACTCAATGAATAGGGCGTCTTAATTTCTGTTCTTGGTGGAGCCGTTTCGCAGCAGCAGAAGAATGGCCGGGGATGGGGTAAGGCTAATTTCACACTGTCATTTTTTTTTCTTAAATCTGGAGGAATTCGGGAAAAGCCTGCATTCCCCGAATTCCCCCGCAAGTGTTTTTTCATGATACAACTGGATACACCCGCATCGGCATCATCACTGATCCATCTAACTGATCAGTGAGAAAACCGGTGTGGGAGCATCCTGTTGCATCCGGTGGATTACCTGTTTCCGCCAGATCCGATGACAAACGTGGGGGCGTGCCATTTAAAACTGTGTTCTGGGCATGTGCAGTTCAAAAACCTGGATCTAGCAGGGTCTAGAGTCCGCTTGGATCCCAGGTTTTG
The DNA here is from genome assembly GCA_033576535.1 of Allobates femoralis. Taxonomy (NCBI): domain Eukaryota; kingdom Metazoa; phylum Chordata; class Amphibia; order Anura; family Aromobatidae; genus Allobates; species Allobates femoralis. The sequence continues at coordinate 82,625,997 of JARQOC010000007.1, forward strand.
TTGGGCACGTTCTGTTTAATCCATATTGCCCCGGAACCTGGAAAGGTTTTGTCATGGAGACCAAAAATGCACCAAAATGCATTTTTAGTATTAGGGAAAAAACATGGACACTCAGATCTGGGAGAAAAGTAGAGAACTGGATGCACCCGCAAGTGCCTGCGTCCCCATTGAGAGTCAATGGGACTGAAACCTGGTGCGGGTGCATCCGCTGGGTACACAAGTATGCCAGTATGAAAGCAGCCTGACACTTATTTTTTTCTTTTTTGAACATTCCTCACTACTGGTCCTTTTTTTTTGCTTTTTTCCTTTAAATTGTGGTAATCTTCCTGTAAACCCTCGTTAATGTGAAAGTGTCCATGTTACCTTGACACGCTAATATATAATGCGGCTACACTGGTGAGTATTAATGGATTGTCTTAAGAAAAGGTCATTGTGTTTTTAAAATGTAAAATTACAGTAATAAATTGTACTTTATCTTCTGTCCACAGCGCTAAAACTTCTGAGCTGCAGATGGAAACTTCCCCTGTTCTCTGCAGCAGCTACTGCAGGTGGCCATACAGATTAAAGGGTAGATTATGTACCTGATGATGCCAAGCCGTGCAGCAAGGTTGGCAATTGTCCCTTGTGCCCCCCTATATGACTTAGAGGACCTGAGAGATAAGTGAATCTCATCCCCCACCCAAAGGGTGAAAATGCAGCAGTAGTGGGCTGTACACCCACCCAAAGGTGAAAATGCAGCAGTAGTCGCTGTACACCCTGCTGCATCAGTCACGATCAGTGTTGGCACAGACCATGGATGTTTAACCCCTTAGATGCTGCTGTCAATAGTGACTAAAGGATCTAGATGGTTGACAGAGTGTAGTTACTCCTTTTTAAACCCAGCAACCTCTGAGATCATAATTGGGTTGTCCCGATGTTTGCCATGGCCATTCACAGCCAAATAACAGCCTTAGAGTCTGTAGGCTATAGTGACCTGGTCAGAAGTTAAAGGGATCCTGTCACCTCCAGAACGCCTCCTAAGCTACCAAAACATGTCCCTGCAGCATATTATCACTAATCTCACACTCCTTTTGTCTCCTAAAAGCATACTGTGAAAGTGCAAAAAACGTTTTAATACTCATTAGTGATTATAATTAGCAGGGGCCATATTCTTTAGTCACCAAGGCGGGCTGTTTTGCAGCTCCAGGATCCACCCTCTCTCTGTCTGTGTTGCTCTGCTTGTGCAGGCATTGCCCTCCCTCTCTCTATCACTCACAGCTAATGAGCACATCTAAGTATGTAAAGTGCTTATTTGGTATATTTACAATGATTTAAAAAAACAAACAGGTTGCTAATTAACACTACATGATCTAAATAACATAGGGGGTGGATTAATTACAAAAAGGACATGACAGGTTCCCTTAAAGAGAAAGTGGATTACAGCGCAGAACGTTTTTACTTGCCTATTTACACTTAGTTGCGCGCACACAATTTTTTCAGTGTGTATCGGATACACATCTAATTAGAATAAAAGGAATATATAGCCTAGGTTTATGCTTTTCTTCCTTCACAGAGAAGGAAAATATGAACTCCCAAGTATTAGGTGATTCTTGAGTAGCCGGAAAGGTTTTTTTTTTCTTTCCAAAGAAAAATCATTTAGTTTCATCTGTCCATATATTTATAAATGTAAAAACCAGAGCGGTTTATTGGCCGCCGAGCCGCTGCTGAACGGAGAGGAGAAAGTTCACCTCGTCTTGTTTTACGAGTAGAGAACACTATTACATCCTGCATGTTACTTACACAGTTGGAAAGGCCAGAGATAGTGGAAATGTAAAATGCCAGAACGTGAGCGGAAAAACAGAAGCATTGAGGAAACACCATAGAATTGATATGAAAAGGTTACCAGGGACTGTGTTTCTTTAGGGAAAATGTGCAGCATACATATAAGGTGGGGGAGCACGGCCTGTGTGTTTTCTCTCTTTTTATGGGGGTGGAGATAACTTATGGAAAATGGAGAAGAATACATTTATCGATTTCCACTTTACTGTGGACTTAGCGGTACTTTTGATGGCAGGTATAGTGCAGTCTGCAGGACTATGGCTTACACTTATACTCTCCGCCGTGGCAACAGACATGGAGGCGGAGTGGGTTTCCTTCAACCCAATTTAATCTCTACCCTCCCTTATCCTCCTTTCGACGTTAACTCTGTTCGTATCTACTCTCTCTCTTATCTCCAATTGGCCGTCATATACCGACCTAAGGGCCCCGCCACTACCTTTATTGACTAATTCTCCACCTGGCTTCTTCATTTTCTATCTGATGACATTCCCGCCATCATCATGCTTGACTGCAATCTCTCTCCTGGCACCCGCCCTGTCAGCAATTTCCAAACTCATGTTGCTTTCTTCATCCTTTGGACCTAGTCAGTGATTCTCCACAGCCGCCCTCACAGACGGACATACATTGGAATTCATCTTCACCCGCCTCTGCTCCCTATCTAATCTCACAACCTTCTCCTACCCCCATGTGGCCGTCTATTCATGTTCCCATCCTCCTTACCTGCTCCCCATGTCCAGCAACCAGCACATCCTTGCAGAAACCTCGCACATTTAGACAGTTACTCATACATGGCAACGTGAGATGAATCAATAGACAACCCCAGAACAATAACCTCACCAAAATCCTCTGCAATGTGTCCATGGTTGTTGGAATAATGCACCCTTTCAAGACGACTTCATTACATTCAAACAAGTGACACTCGAGTTCAAATCAGCCCTCACCTCTGCTAAACAGATCTACTTCACAACCCTCTTATCTTACTTGCAATGCCAAACAGCTGATCAGCAGCCTTAACTCCTCCACCCACCACTACCCCTTTGACCTCCCTCATCTATGTTGATGACTTTGCCACAACTTCAAAAATAAGATCAACCAAGGTAGGCAAGCCTTTATTGTTCCACCACCCCAACCCCTTTGCATAGTGAACCATTGCCCTTTCCTCATTACCTCCTTTTTCCAACATTACTGAAGATGAGCTTACTCTTCATCTCTCCAAATCACACCTCACCACTTGTGCACTTAACCCCATACCACCTCCTCCCCAACCTCGCCACGACACTTATCCCAGCCCTAACCCATCTGTTCAACCTATTGTTATCCTCTGGTACATTCCCCTATGCTTTCTAATATGCCATAATCGCACCAATCCTCAAAAAGCTAAACCTCGTCCCGACTGCTACGTTCAGCTATCGCCCCGACCCGCTGCTCCCAGTCACTTCAAACTCCTTGAGCAGCGTGTCCATGCTCAACTTTTCTCCCACTTCTCATCCAATTCTCCCTTTGATAACCTACAATTGTGCTTCCGGCCCAGAACTGTGCTGACCAAAATTTAACTACCGTACTTACAGCCAAAGCGAACAGACGGTTCTCTATACTCCTCATACTAGACTTGTTCTTTGCCTTTGACACAGTTGACCACTGCCACCTACTATAGATCTGGTCTTCCCTTGGCGTCAAAGACCCTTCCCTATCCTGTATCTCCTCATACGTTTCCAACTGTACATTTAGTGTCTCCCAATCCCACACTACCTCATCATCCCGCCCTTTCTCTATTGGAGTCCCACAAGGCTCCATCCTAGGACCCCTACTCTTTTCCATCTATACCCTTGGCTTCAAACAACTCAAAGTTCCATGGCTTCCACCAGTATACTGACGACACTCAGATCTACCTCTCTGGCCCAGATGTCAACTCTGCTGTCCAGAATTCTGGAGTGTCTATCAGCCATATCCTCCTTCTTCTCCTCTCGGTACGTAAAGCTCAACGTGGACCAATCAGAACTCCTTATCTTTTCTCCATCTCAATCACCTACCTAATCTATCTTCGTAATTGGCATCATGCTCTCTCCTGCTTCTGAAACCAGCTGCTTTAGAGTAAACCTCGATTCTGCCTTGCCCTTCAAATCGCACATCCAAACTCTCGCCACCTCCAACTCAAAAATACTTCCAGAATCCGTCCTTTCCTCAACCCTCATCATCTCCCTCCTTGACTACTGGAACCTCCTCCTCTGTGGCCTCCTTGCTAACACTCTTGCACCTCTTCCTTCTGTCCTTAACTCTGCTGCCCAACTTATCCCCCTCTCTCCTTGCTACTCCCCCGCTTCATCCCTCTGCAAATGCCTCCATTGGCTCCCAATTCCCCGATGAATCTAGATCAAACTACTAACACTGACCTACAAAGACGTCCATAACCTGTCCCCACCCTATATGCCCCAACAAATCCCCCAATATCTTCCCTCGTGTAATCTCTGCTCCTTCTCTCCTCCACACTAATTGTTCCTCACCCAATTGCCACCAAGACATGTTTTGACTCACCCTTCATAGGCTATGACTGCAAGAGATCCAGTGTTTGTCCTCCACTTGTAATCCATATAGTATAAATAAATTGATCCAGCGTCCAGTCCTCTGATGAAGCATAAAAATGTATACTTTATTAAGAAAAAACTGTATAAGGAGTGCCGCAAGCACTACAGTGGAAACTGTTATAAAAACAGAATCGCAAAGATGCCATGTGAACCCCGCAGGGTGGCAGACATGTTTCAGACTGCCAGTCTTTAATCATTGCAGTGCTATCTGCAACAACATCTGTGGCATGGGTCAGCAAAAAATGACCCTTAACCCAGTACAGGCGCTCGGTGCACCCTTGCTCTGGCCAATAATTTGGTGTCCCTTCCCACCTAAGTGTTTCCATCTTTCTCGTCAACCAAAGAATAGGGGGAGAACAAGCAAGTTGGTGGGAAAGTGCACTGAACCAGGGGGCAGCTTGGTTTGAACAGTCATTTTAATAAGATTGTGTTCTGTTTAGCTCTCTTTCTTTGCATTACCCAAAATACTTTATCATGCCATTCCTTGTGATGTGTTTGCACTTGCTTGCTCCCCGGTCTCCAATAATAATAATAATGTGGATATCATGGTATTCCTGATGGAAGGATTGAAATCCCATCCAGATGAAATGTGTGCGGCCGCCCGGCGAGCTGCGGGATCTGTGTGCTGCTGCTGTACATATGGTGCAGCAGACGTGTGGAGCTCAGGACTTCCCACACGCGATGCTGCCTCCCCCAGAAACAATCTGCACTTATTATCTTGTTACTGATGGCACAAACTAATTCCTGAGCGAAAGAGATCAACTTATTAAATGGTTTTAACTTTTCCCTTTTTCTTTGACGGTACAAGTATAAGATATTGCAGTGTGCACCCCCTGCCCATCTACTCTCCTGTACAGTGTGACTCCTCCAGCAGAATAGTGAGTGCAGCTCTGGAGTATAATACAGGAGGGAACTCAGGATCAGTAATGTAATGTATGTACACAGTGACTGCACCAGCAGAATAGTGAGTGCAGCTCTGGAGTATAATACAGGAGGGAACTCAGGATCAGTAATGTAATGTATGTACACAGTGACTGCACCAGCAGAATAGTGAGTGCAGCTCTGGAGTATAATACAGGAGGGAACTCAGGATCAGTAATGTAATGTATGTACACAGTGACTGCTCCAGCAGAATAGTGAGTGCAGCTCTGGAGTATAATACAGGAGGTAACTCAGGATCAGTAATGTAATGTATGTACACAGTGACTGCACCAGCAGAATAGTGAGTGCAGCTCTGGAGTATAATACAGGAGGTAACTCAGGATCAGTAATATATAATGTATGTACACAGTGACTGCACCAGCAGAATAGTGAGTGCAGCTCTGGAGTATAATATAGGAGGTAACTCCGGATCAGTAATGTAATCCAGGTACACAATGACTGCACCAGCAGAATAGTGAGTGCAGCCCTGGAGTATAATATAGGAGGTAACTCAGGATCAGTAATGTAATCCAGGTACACAATGACTGCACCAGCAGAATAGTGAATGCAGCTCTGGAGTATAATACAGGAGGTAAGTTAGGATCAGTAATGTAATGTATGTACATAGTGACGGCACCAGCAGAATAGTGAGTGCAGCTCTGGAGTATAATACAGGAGGTAACTCAGGGTCAGTAATGTAATGTATGTACACAGTGACTGCACCAGCAGAATAGTGAGTGCAGCTCTGGGGTATAATACAGGAGGTAACTCAGGATCAGTAATGTAATGTATGTACACAGTGACTCCACCAGCAGAATAGTGAGTGCAGCTCTGGAGTGTAATACAGGAGGTAACTCAGGGTCAGTAATGTAATGTATGTACACAGTGACTGCACCAGCAGAATAGTGAGTGCAGCTCTGGAGTATAATACCGGATATAATTCAGGACCAGTACAGGATACAGTATGTTGTACATTTCCAGTTTTTGTCTTTTTATGCAGATTATTTCTTTACATAGTGACTACTGACACATTTTCCTTTGTGCACTGTTTTGTTACAATGTCTCCTCGGTGGTAACTTATGTTGGAGTTGGCCGGTGATGTTTGGCTCTTGTCCTGTGTCTGAATGTTCTTCTTTCTGTAGAACATCCTCAGCTTTTGGAAGCCCCGGCGTCCCCTCTACACCTTCCAATTACTGTGGGTGGTTACTGAGTACATTACTGTTGTTGCCAGTATCTGCTGTCACAAGTTGGCCGTGTTGCTGCAGTTCTCTGTGCTTTATATCACTTGCTTCTTTTAACGGCTTGTATAGACTGAATTGTACATAATGAGGAGAAACTCATCCGTTGATCGGTGTCAACATATTACCATAATGTTCTATCGGTTTCTGATCGATGACGGTCTATCTGCGAGTAGTCCGGACTGCATCAGTCGACACATCAGGAGTCGGAGTTTTGGCTTCGTGGTTCTGCCGTGGATCCTCGTGGATCTGCTGTTTCTTCCGTGATTCACTGTTTGCACCTGTCTTGACCCCATCAGATCTGACACACAACCTGCTCGTGTTGCGTACGGATTTGCCGCAGACTTCCATTGCAGAAGGTGAAATCTTCAAGAGAAAAGTGCATTGTGTGAATCCCCCCCATGGTTATATTAGTACTACTATTTCTCAGTGTAGTCAAGAGAGTTGCCATATCTAGGATTAGAAAAATATGGCGCCTTTTAGCAATCGCTCCATACCTGTCCTTGAGTTGTGTCTTGTATTGCAACTCAGCCCCATTGACGTGAGTGGAGTTGGGCTGTGGATTCGGAATCTGTGTCCATTTTGGTTGAGTCCCAGTCGAGTTCATGGAAGTTGAGGAGTCGGAGTTGGAAGTTTGGCTTACTGACTGCAAACCAGTGCTGTGGAGTTTGAGTCGGTGTCCATTTTCAGGAAAATGTCGGAGTCAGAGGGTTGGCTTACCTACTCTACAGCCCTGGCTGTAATGTCACTCAACTAATGGCCATGGGTCACATGGTCTCTGAAAGAAAGAAGACCTCTTTTTATAATCTTGGATAACCCATTTAAAGAGGTTGTACCATAAATTCTAAATTGTTCACCGTAATAACTCGCTGAGGGTCCCCCCACTCCAGCGCTCTGGAGTGCCCCACTTACATGTAGTGACGGTCCTGCTCCATTACTCCAGGACTTATCTGTGGGGTTGCTGGAGAAATAGGAGTGTTGTACTCTATCCCCTGCAGTCCTATATTCAGTGACTGGTTTCGGTGATATGAATAAAAGTATTTTACTCCAGTAGGTACACCTGCACTCATGGGATTGGTGCAGATCCCAGGCAGATGATAACTTGTGCATTCCACCCCTATCTTGTGGTTTTATTCTTGGCAGAACAATTTTAAATGCAATGAAAACAGCAGGACCAACCAGAAGGACATGCTGCCAGTTTGGGGCCTAGGGCAGTGTGACCCTGAGGTGGGTTCAACACCCTTACCTGCAAGTCCCAACTCCCATTTGGTTAAACAGTTACTATTCCTCCACATCTGGATTTAGGACTGTTTGACCCACTAGGAGGACATGACGCTCACCTGGAAATTCTGCCTAAGCACTTTCCATTCCTCAACCTCCACACTTTAGGACAACAGGTCATAATATTTGGATTGTTGCTTGCAGCACCACACTTAGACTTGGGGCTGCTGGACCAGGCTTACCGCTTACTTATAACTTCCTCCTGAATAGTGGCAGGAACACTCCCTGCTCCTCCATCCCTGGCTCTAAAGCAGCAGGTCCAGCTGGGGAAGCATGCTGTCCAGGCACTTAGCAGATAACTTCCCGCTCCACCATTTCCAGACATAGAATAGTTGGACAAGCCTGGAGAGCAAGCCATTTCCGTAGAATGTCCATCTAGCCATTTTGGGGGGGGTGACTTTTTTTTGCTTCTACAACCTTGACTATGGAGTTTGAATTGATTTCTGAGTCTGTGTCCATTTTGTGGAGTTGGAGTGGCAGTCGTAATTAAGGCCCCGTTACATGGCACGACATCGTTAACGATATTGCTTAAACGTCACGGATTTGGAGTTGTTCCAAGTGTCATCGTTATGACCTCGTTCGTGTGACTCTACAAAGTTGTGGCGATAAATCGTTGGGATCGTTGATCGCAGGTTTGAAAACATGTTCTCAAACCACACGATCAACGATCGTTCAACCTGGTATATCATCCTGTTTGACACCGCGATAACGATGTCGTCGACTTCGCCCATTCACAGCAATGAGCAGGTATCGTTCGATGGGTTGTGCGAACGATGCTTACTCACAACATCGTTGGTGAGTCATCCATGATATCTAGACGTGAGACATCTCGCCAACGATGTCAAAACAATGTCTGAAACGACCGCGCACCCATGAGATCGTTGCCCACATCGTTCCAATGTCATGCCTTGTAACGGGGCCGTTAGAGAGATTGAGGAGTCGGAGTTGGAGGTTTGGCTTACCCGACTGCACACCAAGGCTGTGGAATTGGAGTCAGAGCCTGTATCCATTTTGGGGAGTTGGATTCCAGGAAATTGTGTCGGAGATTGTGTCCATTTTGGTGGAGTCAGAGTTGAAGGTTTGGCTTACCAACTGCACACCAAGGTTGTGGAGCCTGTGTCCATTTTGGGGAGTTGGATTCAGGGAAATTGGGGGATTGGAGCTTGTGCCCATATTATTGGAGTCAGAGGTTTGGCTTTCCATTTCACAGGCCTGCCAAAAACTCTGGTGCTGCCTAGCGGCCATGCCGCCGGTCTGGTACTCCCATGTGGCCACATAGGGACCTCTCCTGCTCCTTCACCTTGGCAGTTACACTCTTGGAACCTTATGGAGGACATTCCTCCTGCCTGGAAGTCACGATTTTCCGCTTTGGTGACCACGTACTACACCTCCAACCTCCAGACTTAGGGCATCTCACAAAGCAGAGTTCTAATGTATGCTCGGCCATTAGATTACCCTCTGGTATGGACTTTGTACGTGGCCCCATACACTTGAAGGAAGCGTGCGGGTACAGGAGCTGTTATAACCACGGCACGTTCTCTGCATTGTACTTCGTGAACCTTTAATGGATGTATGGAAGTTTATAAAGATCTATTGCAATCGTGGATAAGAACATTCTTGTTTTTTTCCCTTGGATCAGAAATGTCGTCATTGGCTCTTTTGACCGTCTTTTAAGCCCTGTGGAATGGAAAATGGGTAACGATCAGAGGGTTGCAGCGAGTGACATCTCCTCCGCAGAACCTCTACCCTTCCTTACCTGTCCTTCCTCCCGCGGCTAAGAGTTAACAGTACTCCTACCGGCTGGGAGAGACCTCGGCCGTCCGCGTCTTCACAGATGTTCTACTTTGCGCTCCAGGCTTTTGTGACAAGGAAGAGATGTGCTTTTCAGATTTAACGTGTTCTAGCTGTGGAATAGCTTAAAGCGAGGTTTTATGATCAACCTTTCCTTACAAATAGAGTTGAAATGCTGAACATTTGCAATCATAAAACTTTAAGACTTTCTTTTTATATTTTTCTTTTTTTTTCGTCTCATTTTACAGTTAACGTTTTTATTTTTTTTTTTTTCGTTTAGACGATAAAAAGAATATTTTACGGGTCAGCCGTAAAGTGTTTTTTTTATTTTACGGAATAATAGTAGAGTTTAAAAGTTTTTCTTTGACGCCTCTGAGCAAATTCCTGGCTACAATTAATATTCTGCAATCCGGTAATTAAAAAAATAATAATAAAAATTCAGTTTATTACAGTCTTTGCTTAAGGATTGTACAGATGCAGCAAACAGATGAGAAAAATCTATTTCACGGTTTGCTTAAAATGACTTAAAAATCATAACCCTTTTCCTTTTGTAATTGGCTACTTGGAATTTTTATTATTGTGTTGGAGATGTAACAAAGACATGGAACCGTGACAATCTTTCATTAAATCAATGGTCTAAGTGAATATAGGATATTTTGTAATATATCTTAGCAGGGTGATGTTTTTTTTTTTCTCCACTCGTGAGCCACTTCTGCTTTCCATGCCTCCAAAAGTTACCATTAATGGGAGCCTTCCATCTACTTTAGACCCCGTAAACTATCAATAACTGTCCCTGCAGCTTCCTAGTAATTACTAACTATCCCTGTCTGACCTAAATGTGAAAAAAAGCAATTTATATCTTACGTTTTTCCTGTTCTGTTCTCATTCTTAGACATGTGGACAGTCACTCCGTGTCCATTCTCCTCCCCTGTCGCTGGTACCATGCTCCGGTGGGCGTAATAATTCATGAAGAATTGCTCCTCCTTCTGGGTATGGTGCATTGGCCGGTTTGTGTGTGTGGGGGTGTATTGGCTGTACAGGCCGGCTTCCGAGTATGAGCAGTACGCATATCGAAGCCAACCTGTGCAGCCAATAATCCCCCACAATGCATCGGACCAGAAATGACGCGCTGCCGGTGCGTCATACCCGGAAGGAGGAGCCATGAATTTTAAATCGGGACCGCGCTTCTACATGAATTATTTATGCCCACCGGAGCGTGATACCAGCAGTGGGGGTGGGTAAGGGGGAATTGACCTGGAGGGACTGCCCACTCGTCGCCCACAGCATGCCCACCCGTCTAGGAATGCCCACCAAACAGGGAAAAATGTAAGATCTAAATCGCTTTTTTCCACATTTATAATTCACATTTAGGTCAAACAGGATGTAGTAGGAAGCTGCAAAGACAGGTAGTGATAGGTTAGGGGGGTCTAAATTAGCTGCCAGGTTCCCTTTAAACTGCTAAATTCTCTCTTGCTTCAAACAAGACAAAACAGCTCACTGAGGGATCAGGTTACAGCTGCCTATTTAGGTCAAAATAGAGTGAAAGGAGCTGAGTAAAAGAAAAAGAAAACAGACAAATTGAGCTTCTTCCTAGTATGTGTTTTATCTCGCTTGTTTCTGGAGGCACAGCAACACTGTTCAGTGATCCTATGCTATATAAAGATGGAGTCAGGTATCCCTTATGTCTGTGTGTTCTATGTCAACCCAAAGCTGGGAAAAGTTTTTTGTTTTGTTTTTTAATAAAAACAAACAAATTTTATTTAACTTGCCTTTTCCAGGTCCAGGACAGAGTCCCTGTTGCAGCCAATAATTGAGCTCAGTGGCTCTGTCTAAAGGTGCCGTTACACTGTACGAGATCGAGAACGATTTGCTTAAACGTCACGGGTTTGGAGTCGTTCAAGCGACATCGTTACTACCTTGTTGCGTGTGACTCTGAGATATGGATACGATAAATCGTTGGGTCGTTGATCGCAGATTTGAGAACATGTTCTCAAATCGGGCAATCCACGATCAGCCAACCTGCTGCATCGTTCAGTGTGACACCGCGATAACGATGTCGTTCACAACTTCACCCATTTACAGCAGTGAACAAGTATCATTCGCTGGGTTGTGCGAACGATAGAGGCTCACCACATCGTTGGTGCCTCGTCCACGATAGCTACACATGTGACAGCTCACCAACGATGTCAAAAAGATGTCCTAACGACCGCGCGCCCCCGGGATAGTTAGTGATATCGTTTCACCATTGAAGCGTGTAAAGGTACCTTAAGTTGATGGCACGAGCCGCTGAGCAGGCTGGCTGCAACCAATCACAAACCCTGAGAGCTGCAGTAAAGACTTCACTGATGGATGTAAGGAGGGCGAGAATGCAAAAAAAAAACTTTTATACATAATAAACTAGGAAATCGGGTTTAACTTTGTCACAAAACAACCCTCTAGTGCACCCTTATCATCAGGACAATTACAGAATTGAACAAGGATAAGTAAAGGAGGCTGTGTCTATTCTGCTTTATGCCAAATGCTGAGGTGCTCGCAGTAAGGGTATTGTATAAATATCAGTTTCCAACACATAGAATATGTATACCTCAGAACAGTCACTGCCAAGCTCCACAATAACACAAGAAAAGTAACCACTGCCACTACCAATTGTTTCAGATTGAACACCTAATACTGATAATGTGTGATTTAAAATGCAAGTGGAGTGAAGCTATTACATTTTATATATTCGATCCAAAAGAGAAGGCAGTGCTTATAAAAATATGCAAGATTTTACAAAAGGCAAACAATACAGTATACTGTAGACAATTACCGTACATGAAATTAAAGGGATAAATAAAAGAAAATTACTATACCTGGGTCACTGAAATGGCTCAGATACATGGACGGAGATACTCCTGACGACAATGTGGCCTTTCCCTTAAACAGAGGTGTATTCCTCCTTGGCGTTGACACTGATTGTGGCATTTGCTTTTATTAACACATGTTACACCCACCTACCTCCTCTCTGATGACCTCATGTGGGGGCTGTTTTTGGCATGTGCTCTGGTCACAAATAAAAATATCCCAGCTTATGGGAATATTGCCACTCCTGAGCGACCAGGTGGGAAATATTACTGACTTCTTTCCCATTATTCATAGATAACAAATAACAATAGCCATGCCATGATTCCCATCTATCTGGCCAATGTTAATTTGGGGCTGATAAGGATGTCGCCCAGTTATGAAAAAATATTCATGCTCAAGGTCATATGATCGTAGTGCCAAAGACGTACCTCTCATAACTATAGGACCTATTTATACCCCAATATTTATAGTTTTCCACTGGTCCCTAAATGACAAAATTATATGAACCTAACACACTGATGTAGCATGAAGGCAGTTCTCCGCCTTTTGTGCAAACATAACTCAGGTTGGTTGTCTCCCTAAAGGCCCCGTTACACATTTCATTTCCCGACATTGTTCAAAAGTGACTTTAGGAACAATGTTGAAGCGACATCGTTGCGTGTAACGATAGTTGTTCAAGTCTGAGTTGACACGTTTTCTTGTATGCAGGAAAACCTGTCAACTTCAACTTAAGCAACCTGCGGCATTGTTCGGTGCGACACCGCAATAGCGATGTCACGGCCGAACCAGCCTATTCGCTGCATTGCAGTGGATCGTTCGTTGGGTTGATCCCACGCCAGCGAGAGATCACTGCGGCAAAATCTCAGCGCAGTCTCCGGCAACATCTCGCCGTGCGACAGCTAGACTGCGATGTCGGAAGTGATGCTGCGGGTGCATTGCAGCCGATGCTGTAAGGTGTAACCGGGACCTTTACAGCTGTAACACACAGGTCTTAAGCTTCAATGAACCTTTCTCTGCGTAATTATTCTTTTTCTTACCTCACTATTTGCTCCTGATCCCAATTCCTCAGCGTGTAAGGGTGAATCGATATATCGGAGGGATATCTCATACCTTTATCATTATTACGGACAAGGCATGCTGGCCTTAAGTGCCGATATCATCAGATCACTGACTAATTAGCAAACATTATTATAGGTGAGATTACTAAAATGTCCTTCATTTTTATTTTCAAGGGCTCTCAAGTGACCACAAGAAGATGGCTGAACCTGCAGGAATACCAGAGCAAAAAACTGATGGCCGACAATGGCGTCACGGTGCAGCGGTTCTTTGTTGCTGACAGTGCTGGTGAAGCCCTAGAGGCCGCCAAAAGGCTAAGTATGCACCAAATTTTACTGTCTATTTGGCTTAGTCCTTCCCCTTTCACATTGACAGGTGCTTGATACGTGCTGCAATCCTTTTGGCAGGTGACCGTGGATGGGACATGCCCTGCCCCTCTGACCTCTCGGTGTGGAAGTGAATAGAGCAGGACTATCCCTTTAATGTGTTCCCAGCACAGTCCCACATTTATTCTACAGCGCGGTTTCCAGTGTAGACTGCAACACAACCATATAGAAACATAATTACCGCATTTTTGTGACCACAGTGAAAATACTCGTATTCCACAGTGTTCTGATTCTCCTGTTATTTCTCCTGGAAATGCATGAATACATTAGAGACCGTTTCAGAGCGTGAAGGAAGATGGAGCATTAACCCGGGGAATGGTAACAAAATTCACCATTTCCAGGAGGAACAACAGAGGAGAACTGCACAACGCACAGGTTGAGAAGAAGTAATTCGGTGTTATTGTTACTAGATACAGGCAGACAACTCCGGGTAGAAAACAAAAACTTTTTTTGTCCCTTTAGTCCAAAGTTCTGGGTCATTTAGATCAGTGTTTCCCAATTCCAGTCCTCAAGGCACACCAACAGGTCATGTTTTAAGGATTTCCTTAGGATTGCATAGGTGATAATTTAATCACTTGCACAGGGGATGATTCCATCATCTGTCTAATGATAAGGAAATCCTGAAAACATGACCTGTTGGTGTGCCTTGAGGACTGGAGTTGGGAAACACTGATTTAGATCACTTATAAATCAATAAAATCATATCTGCTCCTCAGCCCTCCCTTATAGAACGTCATGTAACAGAGCAGGGTAAGCTCTGTGCTCCACCAGAGAACAGAGGGCATGCAGAACAGGTGTGGCTGCCGGCTCCAATGCTCACCCTACATGTCAGCCCCCTGATACACTTCCTTTTATCTACTGTAAGAACAGGGGTGTGCGTCCTTCTAGTAGCAATCAGGTCACCAAGAAGATAGAAATACTCGTTTTGATGTGATTGCTACTAGAAAGGAGCACACCCCTGTTCTTACAGTAGATAGAAGGAAGTGCATCGGGGATGGCATGTAGGGTGAGCATGGGGTTGGCGGCCACGTCCCCTGTTCATACAGTAGATAGTAATTGCAGTTAGTTCCTCTGTCATTTGGGTTATCCAGCGCCCGTCTTTTGCAGCCGGCAAGTATTGTACACCTGTCGTAATAATTACAGAATATAGGAAAATATGGACACGATGGCTTGTTGCTCAACTTCGCAGGATAGCGTTGATGGGTGCATTCACAAGGGAAGGGTCGTTGGCGTCTGAATAGATACTTAACCAGGATTGCGCCACATAATTGCCACTGTCAGATATGAACAGCAGCATATAAGTGGTTAAATTAGAACCGGTCACTCATTAATATGTAATTTATTACCCAGGGTTAATGCTGATGTTCTCCTGAGTCCAGTGATGTTTTTCTTTTCGTTTCTGCACCTCTCCATTCCTGAGATACAGCCCTTTCTTCCCTATGTATAGATATAGCCAAGTGGGCGTGGTGCTCATTACTGAGACTTGATGACCACACCCATTTGGTTAACAACATTTTATCATTTATATGCAGGGAAATGAGGAACATGGGAGCAAACTAAAACGGGTACGTGATAAGTGGTAACCTGGATCTAAGGCTGGAAACACACTATTCTACTTACATGCGAGTCTCTCGGATGAGACTCAGTGACCCTGAATGGCCTCTCCCTTTCTGGACAGGAGTGTGATGATGCACCAAAACACAAGCAGCTGACACTCCCATCCAGAGAAGGAGAGGCCGTTCAGGGTCACTGAGTCTCATCCGAGAGACTCGCATGTAAGTAGGATAGTGTGTTTCCACCCTAAGGCACAGTCTCTTCATACACCACCCCTTTACTTGACTGAACCACCTGAGAAGCACTGATTATGGAGTAGAGTTTTTCATGCCGACAATCGAGATGCATAGCTGTCTGAGTAAAGCCGGGACAACCTGAGATCCGCAGAGACCAAGGCGCCCCATCCTGACTCTCCGACCTTCTCAAGTGTTTTGCTATATTGTCCTTGCACTATTATCTTATAATCCTCAGCCCATCGTTCTCTGTTCTCTTCATCCTCTTCCTCTGCGACTGCTGTATAAGAACTATCCACATCCCTTTAAGACGTGTATTTGGTGGTCAGCTGGAGCGGGAGGGGTTAACCATCCTGGCCGTGGTGCTTTCCGCAATGCAGACGTTTACTGTCTTAGTCATGTTGCAAATGGCTCCATTAAAAATGCTATTTTTTATGTGTCTTTCTTCACAGCGGTGTCCCGGAGTTCTCTTTTAGACCAAAGCGGTGAAATTTAATGATCACAATTTTTTCTTTTTTGCTTTTAAAGCGAATATAAATTTTGAAATCTTAATAATATTATTATGGTTGTGAGTTATAGGAATATTTCTAGCTAGAATACATTGTGTAGCAATGACTAAAGTCTTCGTCATGTTGCCAAAAAACGATGGCAGCGGGATGCAGAGGCCTCCGGAGATGCCAAGCGGCCCCGCGCCCGGCCAGGAGTTATATCACAGCCAGTGTTTGCTTTGGGGGGAAATTCAGATGCAGCGTGAAGTGGTACCGCACTATGCCAGGCACCGCGGCCATACTGGCAACTGCGCGCTGCGTCTGGGTACGAAGATGAACGTAAAATATGCCGGAAAATGCTCCCAGACTAAACAGCGTTTAATTTTTATTTCATGATACAATAATAAACAAACTTGTCATATATCATATCAGAGAAAATCTGCTGCTTTCTCCTCCTGGATGATCTTACATTCTCAATTTATGGGTATAATCTGTATTCAATGAAGATGGATTTTCTCCATTACTGAGATAGGAGATGACAGTTCTATAGAGGAGGGAAGAGCTAAAGGCAGACACAAGGAAGGAGCTAGAGGAGAGGACAGTTGGTGCTTCTAAAATTCTATAGAGGAGGGAGGAGCTAAAGGTAGACAGGAGGAGCTAGAGATGATGGTGCTTCTAAAATTCTATAGAGGAGGGAAGAGCTAAAGGCAGACACAAAGGAAGGAGCTAGAGATGACAGTTGGTGCTTCTAAAATTCTATAGAGGAGGGAAGAGCTAAAGGTAGACAGAGGGAGGAGCTAGAGGAGATGACAGTTAGTGCTTCTAAAATTCTATAGAGGAGGGAGGAGCATGTACATGACCTTCTGCTTGGCAAGTTCATATGCGACTTCAATGCACACCGCTGTAGAGGGGTTCACACGGCATAACAATTTACTCTATGGATAAATCTTCCCCAAAATCCATATGTCTTGCGTGCCGATTGCAAATGATCCCAAAGGAAATTTGTGTATATGATCCACCCCGCTGTATGATGAAATGAACCATTGGAATAGGTCAAGTAATGGTGGCTTTAGTCATTCAAAGGGTGAAATCTGCGACTAATCTGCATGTCAAGGGTGCAGAATTGGTGACGGAAGACACCGGATGGGGATTCGTCCATTCCCTTTTTGCATAGTTTCCGTCTAAACAAGTTTGCTCTCGTAGTGATTCTTGCTTCTTGTAGTAAGATGTCAGAGGAGGGGAGGGGGGGACGGGTTTCTTTTTCCGTTGTAGCCGTTGCCTTTTACGCTTCTGTACATTGTTGTGCGTCTTCTGTATTTTCGCTCCCTCTCCATTTACAATGATTACACTGAGTCATTAGCGTTTCAGCATTCAACAGGCGCTCGCCGCCATTAGTAGTGACAGAATGAGATCTGCTCCGCCGTAATCACGCGCACAGCGTGCACTTTTTTTTTTTATGTCGCCATCTACTCCGTAACTGCTCGTACTTTTCCAAAATGACCCCATACTGCCTGGATTTACAGTAATGAGTGTAATAGGCGGGAGGGCCACAAATCAAAATCTCATTTCAGACGTGAGACACTAATGTTTCGGTGACTTATTGTTCCGCCTCTTCCATCCCTTATAAACATACCTACCGGAGAGCGGAATAAAATAACCGCAGCCGGCATAATGTCTCCACAGTTTAGGAGATTAATAGATTTTGGGGCGAAAGAAAGAATTGTTACTGGAGAAGAGAGGTTTTGCATAATGGTCCCAGATTAAACGCGTTTCACATCATAATTGGTGCTTGGATATAAAAAATTAAGCTTTTTGTGCGCGTCGTCTTAACGAACGGCTCCGTATGTTAACCCCTTTCCGCTGCGGGCAGTTTGTTTTTTTTTTCTCCTTGTTCCACGCTGTAACTTTTTTTAAATGTTTTTTTTTTCTTCCTAAATATCAATTTGAAGGGTTTTTTTTTTTTTTCAGGACAAATTCAATTCATCATATATTGCACTGAAAAATGGAGAAAAATTTCCAATTGAGCAGAAACTGCAGAAAATAAAATGCAATCCCAGCATGGCTTTTTGGCTTTCCACTCAATAAAATGACCCGACAGTGTTATTCTTCAGTCAACACCAGTACAACAATGCCAAATGTGTATAGTTTTTATTCAGTTACCATATTTTTTTTTTGCTTTATAAGACACACTGAGTTATCAGACGCACCGAGGTTTTAGATGAGTTCAATAGGGGAAAAAATGTGGTCATAATGCACTGTTGTTGGTTGGGGGGGGGAGAGAAGATCTGCTGCTGATGCTGTTATGGGTATATTATCCTTGTGTGACCTCCTTCCTGGTATATGTTCCCCATCCTGATATATATGTCCTCTTTCCTGGTATATATGTCTTCCATCTTGGTATAATGTGCCCCAATCCAGGTATGTTATATTCTACCTTTGCATATGGCCCATATGTGCCCCATATCCTGGCACATGATCTCACATTCCGGTATATGAACCCCCACCCTGGCATATGGCCCACATCCTGGTGTAGGATCCCCCCACTGTGGTGTATGATTCCCTCCCCCCCCACTGCGGTGTATGATTCCCCCCCACCCACCCCCCCACTGCGGTGTATGATTCCCCCCCCCCCCCCCCCTCTGCGGTGTATGATTCCCCCCCACCCCCCCTCTGCGGTGTATGATTCCCCCCTCCCCCTCCCTGCGGTGTATGATTCCCCCCCCTTGCGGTGTATGATTCCCCCCCCCCCCCCCACTTGCGATGTATGATCTCCATCCTGTACAGGGTACCCGAAACTATTCAAACTAGTTTACATTTTTCACATTCAACTTCTTCATGCAGCCATTTGGTAAATTCAAAAAGTTTATTTTTTTCACATTAATATACACTGTGCACCCTATCTTGACTTGCAAAAATTTCTACATTTCAGATTTTTTTTCTTCAATTTATTAAGAAGAAAAACTGAAATATCACATGGTCGCAAGTATTCACACCTTTGCTCAGACACTCATATTTAAGTCACATGCTGTCCATTTCCTTGTGATCCATCTTGAGATGATTCTACTCCTTCAATGGAGTCCAACTGTTTTTAATTAAACTGATAGGCCTTGATTTGGAAAGGCACACACCTGCCTGTAGAAGACCTCACCGCTCACAGTGCATGTCAGACCAAATGAGCATCATGAGGTCAAAGGAACTGCCCAAGGAGCTCAAAAACAGAATTGTGGCAAGGCATAGATCTGGCCAAGGTTAGAAAAGAATTTCTGCAGTACTCAAGGTTCCTAAGAGCACAGTGGCCTCTGTAATTCTTCAATGGAAGAAGTTTGGGACCACCAGAAGTCTTCCTAGATCTTGCCGTCCAGCCAAACTGAGCAATTGTGATAGAAGAGCCTTGGTGAGAGAGGTAAAGAAGAACCCCAAGATCACTGTGGCTGAGCTCCAGAGATGCAATAGGAAGATGGGAGAAAGTTCAACAAAGTCCACTAAAACTGCAGCCCTCCATCAGTCGGGACATTGTGGCAGAGTGGCCCGACTGAAGCCTCTCCTTGGTGTAACACGTATGAAAGCCCACATAGTTTGCAAAAAAACACATGAAGGACTCCAAATATCAGAAACAGTCTCACCGCAGGATCTTCTGTGACGTTACGCCCCCTTGCTTTGTGCACAGAAGCGGATATTAGAGACTGGCACACAGCAGGACCTTCTGTGATGTCACGCCCCCTGCTCTGTGCACAGAAGCGGATATCAGACTGGCGCACAGCAGGACCTTCTGTGATGTCACGCCCCCTGCTCTGTGCACAGAAGGGGATATCAGACTGGTGCACAGCAGGACCTTCTGTGACGTCACGCCCCCTTGCTCTGCGCACAGAAGCGGATATCAGAGACTGGTGCACAGTAGGACCTTCTGTGATGTCAAGGCCTACGTGATTGCAATGAGAAAGTGTCTCATTAGACTTGCTAATGATTACTGTGGGGGGAGGGGACGCTACACAATCAAGCGTGATGTTCCATACAGGAGGGGTGAGGAGCAGCTAGTGAATAAGTGATTTACAAGTGTTCTAAACATTATACAAGTGTAGTAAGCAGCTCAGCATTATAGTATAGGAGTACAAGGACCATACAAAATAAGTTTCTCCCCTTTAAATGCTGCTGTCAAGGTTGACAATGGCTTTTATATGGTTAAAAATCAGAGATCAGTTCTAGATTTATTTTTCCCTAAATGGTTGCATTTTTGAATAAGAATAATTTTTAATTGGGTTTCATGATATATAGCCGAGTACAGAATGAGCTTCCAGTGAGTCCATTCTGACGGCAGGACCTGTAACTCTTCTCTCTCCTCATTAGCAGAGTCAGGACACCATTGCTCTGTACCTGGTGTAGTGGTTGTTCTTGGTGAACTGAAGCTCTGCTCACATTCACTTAAATCCTCTTCGGGCACATGGATGTTAGAGAGGGGTCCACAGCACCCCCGCCCCACCAGTAAAATCAGCCGTTTGCTAGGAGTCATACTGGGGATGATCAGCTTTACCTGTATTTAACCTGTTTGTGGTGCAGACTTTAGTCAATGAAGTAATCATCTACTAGTTTCAGCCTATTGGAAAGCACCACACTATACTAATACCTTCAGCTGGAAGCTGCCAGATATAGCTTTTGCTTTCCCTGACAAGTTTCCTGTCTTGTATTGGAGTTTTTCGTGTTTTACCTCGGCCTGTTGTTTTGGATGCTTCTCCTGCCTCACGATATTGTACCTTGCTGCCATCTTGGTTTGGACCTGGCTCCCTCATTATTAGATCCTGATTTTGTCCTTTTCCTGACCTTCCGGTTTTGACCCTGACTGGGGATTTTCCTATCTCTGGACTGCAGCCCTTCCATAGGCAGCAATCTCCTGTACCCTGTTCTAAATCCAGATTCCTCGTATAGGGGTTAAAGGGGGACAGGGTTTCTCGGGGTTCTGCCTAATGGAGCGGCTTGTACCTAATCTCTCCAAAATATTCCTGATGTGCCTGTAGCATCGGACTGATGTCACACTTCCATTCATTCATTATGGGACTGTTGAAAGCTGAGCACATCGGTTGGACCCACCTATGGATAAGTGAATAATGTCTTTTATTCGGAATACCCCAAATCCAGAAACACTGAGGAGTTCTCCTTTAAATGTTCACAGGTCCTTGCGTCTTTCAATCACCCCCATCATTTAATTTCTATTCATTAGCTGCAGAAGTACTAAAAACAGTCAATGTTTTCTTCGCTTGCTCCGCGCACGTTGCTTAGCAGACTAATGCGGTGAAAGGCGCAATTATATAGAATACAATTTAGAGCAGCAGGAAAGCACACGGCATTTTGCAGAAGGCATTATGGCAGGCTCATAGCGTTACACTGGAGCTTTGTGTCTTAATGGACTGGATTTCCATCAAGAACATTGCTCACAACTGCATAATAAATGCAGCATGAAAGGGCCATGTATTTCTTGGCTTTCTACTTTTTCTTTTGTGAGTATTTCGATTTATTGGGGGAAAAAAAAATCTTGCGTTCCAACACATCAAATGTGAAAAGGAAGAAAGGGAGCTCATATTGAGTCAATGTGCAATTTGTGAAGACCAGACTAAAGACATGACACTGCATGCTCCTGCTGGGGGGTTAAGACAATGCATGACAATACACGTGCTATCTGGGGGAAGGGGGAGGAGGAATACAATGCATGACCATGCATGTGCCTTTTGGGGGGTTAAACCAATGCATGATAATGCACATGCCATCTGGGTGGGTTAAAACCATGCATGACCATGCATGTGCCATCTTGGGTGGGGTTAAGACAGTGCATGACCATGCACGTGTGCCATCTTGGATGGGGTTAAGACAGTACATGACAATGCACGTGCCATCTAGGGTGGGGTTAAGACAGTGCATGACAATGCACGTGCCGTTTGAGGGGGGGTTAAGACAATGCATGACAATTCACGTGCCGTCTGGGGGGTTAAGATGGTTTAAAGGGGGCCTGTCACCAGGTTATAAGTGGTCAGATTTTGCTCTTAATTTATTTCTGCTGTTCTACTGAATAGTCTGCATTTTATTTTTTTTTAATTCTGCCATACGGTTACAGAGATATGGACGTTATTGTTTGGCATTAATTTTACGGTCTTCACAAGGGGGCGTGGCTCACTATTCTCTGGGGGTGTGTCTTTAGACCCCTCTACATAATTACCCTGTGAGCCACACCCCTTTTATACCAAATACAAATGCCTGTATCTCATGAACCATATGGCGGAATTTAAGAAAACAAAAAATGTAATACCCAGGGGAAGAGAGAGAATAAAATGAGAACAAATACTAGTCACTTTTGACCTGCTGACCTTATTCCTTAAGTTCTGGTTGCTGGAAAGATATGTAAAAAAACATTTTGGTCTAATTCTGCACCTAAACCTCAAATTGCTTCCATCCACTTCTCTATAAATAGTCATAAAGGATGTTTGTCAGCACAAAATAACTATTCAAACCAAGCTCATAGCCAATTACCGTATATACTCGCGTATAAGCCGAGTTTTTCAGCCCAAAAATTGGGCTGAAAAGTACCCCCCTCGGCTTATACGCGAGTCAGTGCTGTATACCGATGTATACATCGGTACATACCGATGTATACATCGGTATACAGCAGCCCCCGCATCCCCAGTAATGCAGGGCCCCCCAGCGTCTCTCTGGTCACCTGTAAAGCAAACTATACTTATCAGTGTCCTGCTCGCACCCGCTCGCAGCTGCCGTCCGCGATCCTCCATCTTCATGCGACTCCTTCCTGTTTCTGTGCGCGTCGCCGGCAATGACGTCATTCCCTGCGACGCGCACAGGAAACAGGAAGGAGTCGCATGAAGATGGAGGATCGCGATGTCGGCAGCGGCGGGCGCGGACAGCGGGACAGTGATAAGTATAGTTTGCTTTACAGGTGACCGGAGAGACGCTGGGGGGGCCCTGCATTACTGGGGCTGCCTGTATACTACCGCTGGGGCTGCTATATACCTCTGGGGCCCTGTATACTAACACTGGGGCTGTATATACTACCACTGGGGCTGTATATACCTCTGGGGCCCTGTATACTACCACTGGGGCTGTATATACTACCACTGGGGCTGTATATACCTCTGGGGCCATGTATACTACCACTGGGGCCATGTATACTACCACTGGGGCTGTATATACTACCACTGGGGCTGTATATACCTCTGGGGCCCTATATACTACCACTGGGGCTGCTATATACCTCTGGGGCCCTGTATACTAACACTGGGGCTGTATATACTACCACTGGGGCTTTATATACCTCTGGGGCCCTGTATACTACCACTGGGGCTGTATATACTACCACTGGGGCTGTATATACTACTGGGGCTGCGTGTATACTACCACTGGGGCTGCTGTATCTACCTCTGGGACTGCTGTATACCACACTGCTGGGGGCTGTATACTTGTGCTAGGGTCCACCCTCGGCTTATACACGAGTCAATAGATTTTCCCAGGTTTTGGGGGGCAAAAGTAGGGGGGTCGGCTTATACACGGGTCGGCTTATACACGAGTATATACGGTAGTTTGGGCATCTTCCCACCTAATGGGTTTTCATCTGCTTCTGTAATACCAGAACTGTCAATCAAGGAAGACAAAAGAAGAGCGAGATTGGAAAACAAGTAGTAGAGACTGTGCTATGGACGGAGTGCTCGGTCCTGGCAAGGGTGTGGCGAAACAACCGTGCTTGGTTTGAACAGTTGTTCTGTGCTGACAGGACTCCCTTTTTCTATTTTTTTTCCATTCTTGTGCATTGCTTTTTCTGTATTGCAGCTGGACAGAGAGAGGTATGGTATACCCCAGGGATAATTGATAATTTTCAGACCGCTGCACCACTCTGGTGATCCCCCCTCCATAATGCTATGACTCCAATACTTAGAAGGTTTTAGTGAATCCATTGCACGTAGATATGGCTCATGGAAGAATACCCTAAATGTTAAATTGTCCTTATCTCTGCAAAGTAAATGTGAGAAATCCTCGTCTTGTCTGATTTTTCTCCTGCTACCAGATTTACCATTGCAATTAAGGGCCCTTCAACAACAGTTGTGGGAGAAATTAGCAGCTTTCTATCCCAGACGTCTTAGAGCACAGAAGAAGATATTTAAGTCGTCAAGTCAATAAATTGTCTTAAATTTCCCTGGGGAGGCTATACCTCTTCTCTCCCGCACATTTTGAGTGTCATGGCGATGTTTTCTTTTCTACATACTTATCAGAAATGGACAGAAGAACCTGTCCTCACTACAAACATCGGTACGCCTGTAAGAATCCTTCGTATGCTCCTTTCTTAAGCAACAATGCAATAAAGAAGACAATTGTAACTTTCCTTTTTGGGAGGGGATTGCTTTTACGAGAAACGACCTTCTTTCTCCACTTAAGAGCCACTTTCTCTTCCTTACGTCATGAAATCATCATTTACAATGTAGCTAAACTTGCTCAAGACAAAGACAGACTGCCGGATCATTTAAGTGTCTGTTGCCTTTTTGGAAGGAGGAGAAGACAGAGGGAGAGGCTGGTGCTGCAACATTCTAGTGAGTGTTTTCTCTTATCCCCGGTGCTGGATTCACAGCTACACAGCTGAGTGCTGCTTAATATTGGCCTCCATACTGCTGCTACTTCTGGACATGTGTTACATAGAGACAGAAGAGCAGTAATCCCCCATGTCTGTCTATGCTCTTTATGGGAGACATCCTGGCAGCAAGTCTCTCCAGTAGCTCAGAGACAACTGAAAATTAAAGCCTCAAGAGTGAAAAATGCAGGAAACGAGTTATATAAGGGAAAAATGTTTTCTTACGTACACACTACAGCTTTTTGTGAAGTCACCTAAAATTCTAAAGCAAAAGCTTTAAAAATATTCTCCTTTTTGGTGTATTCACACTTGTGCGTCCGCATGGTAACACTGTTGATGCCTTGTTATTGTCCCAGTCTTCATTGTTATATTCTTCTTTCTGGTTTTACAGTACAGACCAAAAGTTTGGACACCTCATGCAAAGAACTATGAAAATTGTACATTCACACTGAAGGCATCAACTATGAATTAACACATGTGGAATTATATACTTAACAAAAAAGTGTGAAACAACTGAAAATATGATATTCTAGGTTCTTCAAAGTAGCCACCTTTTTCTTTGATTACTGCTTTGCACACTCTTTGCATTCTCTTGATGAACTTCAAGATGTATGTATGTGTGTGTATAATATATATACACTTCTCAAAAAACAAAGGGAGTGCTTAAGCAACACCATGTAACTCCGACCCAATAACACTTCTGTGAAATCAGCCTGTCCAGTTATGAATCAACACTGATTGTGAATTAATTTATATCACTGTTGTGCAAATGGAACAGACAACAAGTAGAAATGATAGGACCAAGACGCCCTATAAAGGAGCAGTTCTGCGGGTGGTGACCACAGATCATTTCTCTGTTCTCATCCTTTTTGGCAGTTGTTTTGGTCACTTTTGCATTTTGTCATTGCTCTCACCCCTAGAGGTAGCATGAGGAGGTGTCTACAACCCACAGAAGTGGCACAGGTAGTGCAGCTCATCCAGGTGGGGCCTCCTATTCCTCATTGCACAAAGAAGGAGGTAGCGGTCCTGCTTCTGGGTTGTTTCCCTTCTATGGCCCTTCCATGTCTCCTGGTGTCCCGGCCTCTCTCCTGGTATCTGATCCATTGTGCTGACCGACACCTATAACCTTCTTGCCACAGATCACATTAATGTGCCATCCTCAGGATAAGCTGCACTACCTGAACAACTTCTGTGGGTTGTAGACACAGCCTCATGCTACCTCTAGAGTGAAAGTAATGACAACATGCAAAAGTGACCAAAACAACAGCCAAAAAGGATCAGAACAGAGAAATGGTCTCCTTTATAGGAGTCCTGCTAATTGCTGATCATTCCTACTTGTGATTGACTTGGAGTGACTATAATATTGATTTATTAGTCAACACGTTTCAGAGCTCCCCGGCCTCTTCCTCAGGACAAATCAATATCATATTGCCACGTTTCAGGGAGACCTGAAACGCGTTGACTAATCAATATTATATTCACCCTTTGATGTCTGGTGAAATACGGCAGCACACTTTTTAACCCTTCATCCTCCCTACTAATAGCTATGGTTTACTTTTTTGGTTTCATAGAGAATCCAAAAGAAAAGAAAAATGTTGAATTGTTCCATGTAATGCTGTGTTTTGCGGTACGGCAGCGCCACATGGCGTCACACAAAGTGCCGATATCCAAACCTCTGAATAAAGTAGAATGAAGAGTCTCTGGTATGATTTTACCCAATTGTTTCATTTTTCTCTTTTATACTGAACTACTTTGAGTTGCTTTAAAGTCTTGTGACCCAGAAAAAAAAAAATCTCATCTTTTTCCACTTTTTGCTAAAGTTGAGTCGGTCAACTCTCCCTCTTTAGATAAAAGCGCTGCTTTGAAATCCAGTTGGTTTAATTAGGGTACTCCTCAAACAGATGTGAAAGGTTCTCAGCTGGTCCCTTCTTCCACCCCTCTCTACATACTCCGCTCCTGTTACACAAATTATATGAAGATGTAAGATCGCTCTATACGTTCCAGTTAGAAACCTTTTTGTTTTTAGAAATCTGCAGCTTGGAATTTTTATACAACATCCATTTGGTTGAAAAAAAAAAAAAAAATAATATCCCTAATTTAATTTTGCATGCCTTTAAGACCACTTTTTTAATTTGTAGAATTGACCTAACGTGTATTCTAAGAGGATTGTTCACAAAAAAAGCAATATATCCATAGGACAGGGGACAACTTGCTGATCACTGGGGACTCAACCTCTTTTTATTACAAATGATCATGGCTCTGAATGTAGCGGAGGTGTGCATGTGTGTCCTCTTTTCCTATCGTTGCTATGTGACTGCACTTAGTTATTTTCGACAGTCCCATGGGCATTGAGTGGACTGGAGGCCAAGCATTCACAGCGCCATGCCATTCAGGTCAGCACTACAAATGGGATTCCAGATCTCCATCGACCAAGTTATCAATCTATCCCTTCATTAGAGGTGTTACACACCTGTCTTTGGTCCATTGAATTTTCTTGCGATCCACGTTGGGCTTTGGAAGTATCCCAGTGTGCTTCCATGTGATGAACTTCCTAGAGCTATGTAAGCCTTCCAAAACACACCTGTGTCTTGATAGTAAGACTGTTGGTTTGTGCACAGCAACCTGTCTGGTCTTCAGGATGTGTCCTGTTTGTCTGCAGCTTGTAGTCCCTTTACAACCAATTCCACAATCCTACCTGCCTGCGCTTTCCAGACTGTCTTCCTGGCTGGCTGTGGCTTCCTGTTCCTCAGTTACCTACCTGCCTGCAGTTTTTAGGACATTTCCTAGCTATCTGCAGCTTCCAAATACGTAACTGCCTGCAGATTCCAATATTGCTACCTACCTGCCTACAGATTCCAGTATTGCTGCCTGCAGTTTCGAGTATCACTACCTACCTGCAGTTTCCAGCATCGCACAACCTTCCTGTGGTTTCCAGGACTTCTTCCTAGCAGTCTTCAGCTTACAATTCCACAGTTGCCTATCTGCCTGCAGTTTACAGTACCACACCACTTTCCTGTGGCTTCTAGGATGTCTTCCTGGCTGATTGACTTCCAGTTACCTACCAGCCTGTGGTTTGCAGTATCGCATTATCTGCCTATGGATTTCAGGACATTTTTCTAGCTGTGCATGGTTTTAATGGCATGAAGACTTTCTGTTTACTCTTGAGGTTTGCTACCTGTCTGCATGACGTCTTCTTGGCTGTCTTCAGCTTCCAGTTCCACTGTTATTTCTCTGCCTGTGCTCTCTGGTTCCTCTGCGGTCTGTGCCTTCCTGCTTTGCATTCTGCCCCCCCCAACCTTGGGCTTCAAGGATCCACCTCACCTAGTGAATGCCTCAACAAGAGGACAACTCGATTCTTTGAAAGGAAAACAATTCAAGTGTATGTGCGCAAGGAAAAAGAAAGCATGTGTGCACAAATCTTTAGGATTCTCATTGTGTCCTTATGGCAGCAGTCACAGCCTGAGGCCCCTAAACACATTGTTGAATTGTCCAGCCAAAATCATCAAGTTTGGCTAGCTTTCATCCAATGTGAGGTGTATGGGGACCATCAAGGAACTCCCCCTGAAAGATTATGTTGAGGCAGAGAAAAATAGGAGGGGGGAGGAATTTTACCACCAGTCATTTTGTTTCCAGGGGAAATGAGCTGCTGCCAGAAAAATCTGGTAGTGACTTTCATCCTCCTAAAAGTTTAAAGGGCAACTCCGGTGAGACAAAACTTTTTGTACTGTCCCTAACCTCCTACATGATGAAGCAGAGCCGTACACCGCAGTTCTAGGATCTGTAAATCACTTCTAAATCAATAAAATGATATCTGCTTTTCAGCTCTCGCCCCTCCCTTTGGGGACAGAGAAATTCAGTCATGCATAGTGGATATGTTTCAGGGTGCAGGAAGCTACCAAGCTGATATGGGGGACGGGAGACCATGGCAGTGCTAAATCAATCAATGCAGAGCTCTGCCTGTGCTCCTAGCCGATACATGACAGCACACATTTTTGCACCATATTATCATTGTACAGCAGAAGATCAAGGCATATATTTATATCTGCTTGGAGACATGATTACTATTTGAAGGGAGAACACTCCTGTTCTTACATTACATAGGATGTATTTCAGGGGCAGGATTGTAGCGTGACCATGGGGCTGGTGGCAACACCACCTACTCATACAGAAGTGTGAGGAGGCGGGAATATAAGATGATCCTGGAGTACCCAGCATCCACCCACCTGGCACATCATCTCTCTGCTGCGGCCTAAGGCTGAGTTTCTCTGTCCCTGAAAAGTTGAGGAGCAGATATGATTTTCTTGATTTGTAAGCGATCTATAGATCCTAGAACTGTAGTGTCCAGCTCTGCTTCATCATGTAGGAAGGCAGGGACAGTACAAAAACGTTTTCTCCCGAAGTTCCCTGTAAAATCGCGTGAATTCTCATCAGAGCGGAGTACTCATTTGTATGCGATAGGAGGAGAGCTTTCGTCATAACAAACTTTAAGCAGCCTTCTATCTCATGTATGGCCAGTCTTATTACTATAGATGACGTGTATAGGAAGCAAACAGTATCTCTAATGATGCTTCTACTGAGGAGAAACGAAAAATCGGCCAATATGCTTGATCCAAATTGGTACTTTTTCCTTCAGGGAAACTGTATTATTGATAGCTAGAGTAATAGAAGGTTTGCTGGTATGATCAGAAATCCCTGTACCCTTTTGGACCCAAATAGGTCAGTGGGTGGAATCTATAAAAGATACATTAGGCTCCACTTGGAAATCAGAAATCCACATGTAATGAGGCATAAAAGGGATCCATGGGCTGCTGTACATGGAGCCAAATGTGCAAGACCAGTATACAATGGGCAAATCCCAGGCTGTTGGGGTCTAACTACCCGATCTAGCGACATCTATTAGAGCTTCAGTTTCTGGCCCAACTGCGGGTGTAATGACCCTCACCAACGTTCTCACGGATTCCTATGATGCTGTTGGCTTCGGTCATTAGAGCTATAGTCGGACCACACAATTTTTTTCCATCTGTGCCGCTTCTCTTGGGTTTAGAGGGTTTTGGATCCAGCACGGAAAGTGTCCTGTTCTGTATTATCCACTTTTTTTTCTTATACTGCAGCAAAGATAAACTGGTGGTTTATGTCCAACGAAGAGAATTGTGAGGTTGAGTTAAATGAAGATATCCGTCCGTGCCTGGGAGCCGCAGCGCATTAATCAAGTGCTCTTAGGCTCCTGTGACTCCGGGGAATCTGTGTCTTTTTAATTCAAGACATTATGGTTGGGGGAATCTTCTTCAAAATAGAATCAAATCCCTAGAGGTTCCCGAGAAACAAATGCTCCTTTTCAGACCTGTAATATCCGGCTAAAAGCTCAACTAGTCAAAGGTACGCGGAAAATAGATGGCAGAAGAAAGACGTCAGCGCTACATGTTCCAGCATTTTAATTCCGGAGCCATAAGTTTTAAGTGAAAATAAATTTTCACAGTTTTCGGGACCTTTGAGTGAGGCCGGATTAACGCTGCATGTTTTTTTTACATTTTTTTGAATTCAGGTGACTTGTTTTATGGTGGAGATAAAGATGGATGCAAACGTATGATATGTCTACATCCGTCTTCCATAGAATGCAATGTTAAAAACAAACTTATGAAATTAGTTTTTTTAAATTTTAAAAGGATGAAAAGGCACAACAGACTTTTTTTTTTTTTCTTCATCCTATAAAGAAATGGAATAAAACGGATATCTATTTGATATGACCCAACTGCGGCTACATCCACCGCTGGCATCGTGAATAGCCTATCAATTGAGAGGGCCAAGTGTCATACCCCCCACCAAACGAGAAAAGTCCTGGACCACCCTTTTTTTTATAAGAGATTGGGACAACCCCTTCTCATCTCCCTGTACACCCCAATAAAAATAGATAAGCCTATACAGTAATACCTTGACTTACAGTTTAATTTGTTCCGTGACTGAGCTCTTAACTCAATTTTCTTGTATGGCAAATTAAATTTCCTCATTAAAATTATTGTAATGCTAGTAATCCGTTCCAGACCCTAATTATGGCCCTCCATCCTGGTACATGCTCTCCCCACACCCCCCATTCTGGTACATGACCCCCACCATGCCACACAATGATTGGCTGTACTGTATTCGTTGCTCTCCATGCCCCAGTATGAAGTACCAGGGGTGCAGGGGAGTATTCAGTTGCTTAATCAGCGGGCACCGTGATCATGCAGCCTTTGCTCTTAACTCATGTTTGCTTGCATCTCAAAGCAAAGAAAGTACAGAGGGACGGCTCTTATCTCAAAAAATGTGTATTTCGGTGTGCTATTAAGTCAAAGTATTACTGCACTCACCCAGTTCTGGTACAGTTATAGTGATCTCAGAACTCATGTTCCCGGGACCCACGTGACTTTAAGACACGCAAGCCCCACGACCAATCAGCACCAGTTTCTGTGTCTCCCCTCCTTCGAACACAGGAGTGACAGCCGGAAGTTCGCTTCCTGCTAATTACTTAATCATCCATAGATGAGGAGAAGGAGCAGTTATTGGTCGCTGGGCTAGAGTGTCATAACATCACATGGATCCCAGGAGCACGATTTCTGACATCACCAGAACCGTGGCGGCGCTGGAGGTGAGTATAGGCTTCTTTTTGGCAGAATCCATTGAGAATGAAAGGGGGTTGTCCAAGCAGTGGGCAACCCCTTTTACACCATTTTTGTTCAAGTGATACAACAGACATCGAATGGCGTGAAACAGGCCTAAAACAAAGAGAGTTTTCTTAACTGGCACAGCGGAATGTTGATCAGTTGCCCATAGAGACTAATGATATATTTTTTTAAATTTAAGAAGTGCTGGAATCTGGTTGCTTCTGAAACTGCTTGTTCTTCTTTGTACCAATTTTGAGAAATCCCCATCATTGGGCCTCACAAAAAAAACATGATAAATAGTAATATTTGTCTGTCACATCTCATATATAAAGCGGAGTATGTATGTAGCATTAGCCCCGCCCACTCCACAGATGTCATAGCTAGACCCACTCAACATAACCACACCCACTCTGTATAACCACACCCATCCATTTAGCCCTGCCCCTTCATAGCTCCACCACCTTTATGGCTTCACCCCTTCACATTGTATGTATGTCCACTAAAGGAATTCGCACCATTGCACCTACAATCACAAAATTTTGCATGAACACCCCATTTGACTCTGGGTTTCTGGGGGGGGGGGGGGTGCGGATATGGGGCGGCAGGTTTGGTGGGTGGGGGTGGTGAATTGGGAGTGCTGGTTTAGCGGGGACCTTTTTTGAGGGAGGGGAGGTGGTGTGGGTTTAGCGGAGTGGGAGGGTGCGGGTTCGGGGGGGGTGTTTTTGGTAGGGACCAGTTTGGGGGGGCGGATGTTTATTTTGGATTGGGGGGGAAGGGAAGTGTTAGGGTGGGGGCAGGGGGGGTGAGGGGTAGGTTTGGGTGGAGTGGGACGGGTTGGTGTGAGGGGTCAGGTTTGATGCATATAGTGGACGTACATGCACACTGACATACACTCAGCTTATAACTAAAAACTGTTACTATGCTCGGCCAACGCTGGGCTCTACAGCTAGTGTATATGTGTATATACACACACATTTTTAACACTTTTTCTATATACATTCTTTTTTCTAATTTATTTTTGGTAAAACATAACTTATGATTAATGGGTTTAGGTTATTGTTTTGCATACCAGAAAATTATTTTTTTCCTTCCCATCAGATCCGATTTACATCCAGTTTTGGTTTGTTCATTTTTACCATCGTTGTGGGGTGTGTTTTTCGTGTGTGCACCCCAGTACAATATGTGATGTGAACACAGCCTATAACGTTTTCCAATTACTCTGTCTGTTTGTTACACCGGCTAGTGTTCCATTGATTGTGTTTTCTTCGCCTCGGCTGTGCTGACATTCTTGACCAGAATACATCACTGTTGCTTTGTATAATCTCCAGGGACTGTGATGAGTCTGGATTTGTTGTTGTGGTTTTTTTTTTCTTGTTTTTTGAGTCGTCGTCGTCTGATTAGCGGAGCAATCTGTTCCTACAACGTACAGTCAGCTGTGATTCTCGCGCCCGATTTTCTGTCTTCCATTGAACTGAAAAGCCTTGACGTGAATAAATTATCCCCTACACGTCTTTAGGCTTTTAATGGCTCAATGAACCGGTGTCTAATTTCTTTTGTATGAAGAATTTGCTTCCGCCGAACAGGCCGAGGAATGTGTGATTGGAACATAATTTTATCCTGTGTTTTAAAGCCGTGGGATAGCTAACATTTGTCTGTAGTAACTCAATTTGTACTGTGGCTGGGATATTTCCATAAAAAATCCATTATGCCCTTTGCAATTTTTGTAGACGGTACCTAAGAGAGTAGAGCCGTATCACCGCTACTAAAATTACATTTTCTACTAAAGAACATTTTCTCGTAATCCCGTTGGGGAATTTGAGCTGCAAAGGAATAAATAGAAAAAAAAATAAAATAAATAATAATAATAAAAAATCCGATGTTTAAGTACATAAGAATTGGCGACCGAGAGGAATTAATGGACCGATGCAAAAAAATAAAAAATGAGAATAAATTTCCAAGATCAAATCTAAGTCCTCACTTGCCAGAAGGCAAGAAAAAGTCTACGGTGTCTGTATTGATCGCAGCGGCAGGTGTAATTTTTTTATTATTATTGTTATTAGCGGGGTTTGTATTACTTGTGTCTTGAAATGTTATGTGTTGTTTTTCTGCTATTCATTACGGTTTTGTGGCTTACTGGAAATGCGGACAATGGTTTCTCCAATTACAAGGTACAGAAAAGAAAATAAAAGGGAATTCAAGGCGTTTTTTTAAAAAACGATAAAAATATTTGATGCTTGGACGATTCTCCTAGATAAATCGGAAAAGCAAGACGTCAAATACAGGGTGGGCCATCTATATGGGTAAATAAAATGGGAATGAATGGTGATATACACTTGAAATAACTCATGAAATAATAAAGTTACTTTAAAACCAAGCACACCATTGTTTTTCTTATGAAATTCTCAATACGTTTGATATGTCACACGACCCTTTTCCTATTGAAAAAAATAAAGTTGGGTCCAAAATGGACAACTTCAAAATGGCCGCCATGGTCACCACCCATCTGGAAAAGTTTTCCCCCTCCCATATACTAATGTGACACAAACAGGAAGTTGATATCACCAGCCATTCCCATTTTAGGCTGGTTTCACATTTGCGTTTGTGTCTGCTTGCGGAGGGCATGCAGACGCAAACGCAGCCATACTGATGTGAACGCAGCAGAGAATCTCTGCATGCGTTCACATCAGTATGCAGGTAGGCCAGCCAATCAGCTGTCTCGGCGGCGGCTGGGAGGTGGAGATCAGCGGCAGAGATCCGGTGTCGGTGGGGAGAAACAACTGATTTCACAGCTGTTTAAATCTCCCGCGCCGACACCGAAGAGGAGATGTCGGTGCGGGAGATTTAAACAACTGTGAAATCAGCTGTTTCTGCCCACCGACACTGCTGTGAGATTACCGGCGGCCAGGAGAGGAGATCAGCAGCTGCTCCAGCTGATCTCCCGGGGGCCATCGCTGATGTCCCGGGAATCAACAGTGGTCACTGGGAGAGATTTCTGTGAGATCTGCAGCGTTCTCCTGCGCTGTCATACAGAGGACACTGCGGATCTATTCACTCCCATGCATTGTTTGTGCGCTTGCGGGAGCTTGCAGATAAAACAAGCTCCCTCAAACGCACAAAAACGCAATAAGCTGGTACCATGAGTTCCCATGTTAAACATAGGAACGCAGTGTGCATGCGTTTGGTATGCTGCGTGTACATACGCAAGTGTGAAACCAGCCTTATTTAGGTGCATCCATATTGATGGCCCAACCTGTAGAAATTACCGTATTAAGTTTTAATAGATAAAACTGAAACAACTGTTTGATAGAAGTTTTAGGAACTTGACTGACCTTTTGTTTTTAGGAATTTGTTTTCTGCTTCTTTTACTTTTTTTTTGCCAGTGTTTATATGGGAACACACAAGTTTTGGACCTGGGTTTGTAAACTAAAGAAATTAACTTTTTCCAAATTTTGGGGAGTTTTTCACAGGGTTGTGGAGTCAGTAAGCCAAACATCCGACTCAGACTCTTCAATTTCCCTGAATCTGACTCCACCAAAATGTGCACCGATGCCAACTCCATAACCAGGGCTGTGAAGTCAGTAAGCCAAACATCCGACGACCCCTCAATATCATTGAATCTGACTTCATCCAAAATAGGCACCAACTACGACTCCACAGCCCTGGTCTGTAAACCAAACATCCAACTCCGACTCCTCAATTTCCCTTAATCCGTCTTAACGCCACCAAAATTGATTTCATGACTCCGACCCCACAGCCCTGGTTTTTCATGTAGATCTTGGAGCCGAATCTCCTCTGAAATCCATGTGAAAAATCTCCACTTGAACCAGCCCCAATATAGACTAGAGGATGCTAAATTACAGCTGTTGTATTTTTGGAATTTGTCTTTTTTTATTGGTGAGATGTTTGTAGTTTTTATGAATTTTTGATTTTGATTATTTATTTTTTTCTTTTTCTTGCAGAAGCCCGAGAAATAGTCCTAAAAGCCCAAATCTTGGCCGGTGGAAGAGGTAAAGGCGTTTTTGACAGCGGGCTTAAAGGTGGAGTCCATTTAACGAAAGAGTAAGTTTTTATGTTTGGGGCCTTTTGTAGTCTCCCAGAATTGTCCTGTTTGTACCGTTTCTCTTATCTTTGTATACTCTTTCATCCTCCCTGGCCCAGGAGATGTGGTATGATCAGACCATGTCCCTTTACGGTCAGACACATCCATTACACAGTACATAGCAGGGACACATATATAAGATTATCTCAGCACAGGAGATGTGGTATGATCAGACCATGTACCTGTACGGTCAGACACATCCATTACACAGTACATAGCAGGGACACATACCGTATATAACATTATCTCAGCACAGGAGATGTGGTATGATCAGACCATGTTTCTGTACGGTCAGACACATCCATTACACAGTACATAGCAGGGACACATATATAAGATTATCTCAGCACAGGAGATGTGGTATGATCAGACCATGTCCCTGTACGGTCAGACATATCCATTACACAGTACACAGCAGGGACACATACCATATATAAGATTATCTCAGCACAGGAGATGTGGTATGATCAGGCCATGTCCCTATATGGTCAGACACATCCATTACTCAGTACATAGCAGGGACACATACCGTATATACTCGTGTATAAGCCGAGTTTTTCAGCCCAAAATTTGGGCTGAAAAGTCCCCCCCTCGGCTTATACACGGGTCTATACGGTAGACCCGTGTGGTGGGGGCTGTGTGGTGGGGGCTGTGGAGGCTGGAGGAGGCGGGGGGGGCTGCTATATGAGCGGCCCCGTCACGTGGGGCCGCTCATTAAATATGCACTGCATCCCCCTGTCAATCAGCGGCAGGGGGAAGCAGTGCATATGGCCCCCCCAAAAGCTGGCACTGTCCCCCTTGTAAGGGCCCCCCCCCCGGTGCTTATACATTACCAGCCCGGTGTTCTGATCGGCGCCGCTCCTCGGTGCTTCTTCATCCTCCCGTCCTCGCTGGCTCCATCCGTGATCTCCGGCTGTCGCAGCGATGTGACGTCATCGCGCGACCGCTGGAGAACCCGGATGCAGCCAGCGCGGGAGGATGAAGACGCAGCACGGAGGAGCCGCGCTGATCAGAAAACCGGAATGGTAATGTATAAGTAGTGGGGGGGGTGGGCCCTTACAAGGGGGGACAGTGCCAGCTTGTGGGGGCTGCTGGGTACCCTCTGGGGGCTGTTGGTACCCCCAGGGGGCTGTTGGTACCCCCAGGGGGCTGTTGGTACTCCCAGGGGCTGTTGGTACTCCCAGGGGGCTGCTGGGTACCCCCTGGGGGCTGCTGGGCACCCCCTGGGGCTGTTGGTACCCCCAGGGGGCTGCTGGGTACCCCCTGGGGGCTGTTGGTACCCCCAGGGGGATGTTGGTACCCCCAGGGGGCTGCTGGGTACCCCCTGGGGGCTGTTGGTACCCCCAGGGGGCTGTTGGTACCCCTAGGGGGCTGCTGCGTACCCCCTGGGGGCTGTTGGTACCCCCAGGGGGATGTTGGTACCCCCAGGGGGCTGCTGGGTACCCCCTGGGGGCTGTTGGTACCCCCAGGGGGATGTTGGTACCCCCAGGGGGCTGCTGGGTACCCCCTGGGGGCTGTTGGTACCCCCAGGGGGCTGTTGGTACCCCTAGGGGGCTGCTGCGTACCCCCTGGGGGCTGTTGGTACCCCCAGGGGGATGTTGGTACCCCCAGGGGGCTGCTGGGTACCCCCTGGGGGCTGTTGGTACTCCCAGGGGGCTGCTGGGAACCCCCTGGGGGCTGTTGGTACCCCCAGGGGGCTGCTGGGTACCCCCTGGGGGCTGTCGGTACCCCCAGGGGGCTGTCGGTACCCCCAGGGGGCTGCTGGGTACCCCCAGGGGGCTGCTGGGTACCCCCTGGGGGCCGCTGTATAACCCCTGGGGGGTGCTGTATAACCCCTGGGGGTGCTGTATAACCCCTGGGGGCTGCTGTATATACTGCTGAGGCCTGTATACCACTGGGGCTGCTGTATATACCACTGGGGCTGCTGTATATACCACTGGGGCTGCTGGGGCTCCTGTATACTACCACTGGGGCTGCTATATACTACCACTGGGGCTGCTATATACTACCACTGGGGCTGCTGTATACTACCACTGGGGCTGCTGTATACTACCACTGGGGCTGCTGTATACTACCACTGGGGCTGCTGTATACTACCACTGGGGCTGCTGTATACTACCACTGGGGCTGCTGTATACTACCACTGGGGCTGCTATATACTACCGCTGGGGCTGCTATATACTACCGCTGGGGCTGCTGTATACTACCGCTGGGGCTGCTGTATACTACCACTGGGGCTGCTGTATACTACCACTGGGGCTGCTGTATACTACCACTGGGGCTGCTGTATACTACCACTGGGGCTGCTATATACTACCACTGGGGCTGCTATATACTACCACTGGGGCTGCTGGGGCTGCTATATACTACCACTGGGGCTGCTGTATACTACTGCTGGGGCTGCTGTATACTACCACTGGGGCTGCTGGGGATGCTATATACTACCATTGGGGCTGCTGTATACTACCACTAGGGCTGCTGTATACTACCACTGGGGAGGCCTGTATACCACTGGGGGGGGGGGGGCCTGTATACCACACTGCTGGGGGCTGTATACCTGTGCTGGGGTCCACCCTCGGCTTATACACGAGTCAATAGGTTTTTCCAGATTTTTGGGGCAAAAGTAGGGGGTCGGCTTATACACGGGTCGGCTTATACACGAGTATATACGGTATATAAGATTATCTCAGCACAGGAGATGTGGTATGATCAGACCATGTCCCTGTACGGTCAGACACATCCATTACACAGTACACAGCAGGGACACATACCATATATAAGATTATCTCAGCACAGGAGATGTGGTATGATCAGGCCATGTCCCTATATGGTCAGACACATCCATTACACAGTACACAGGAGGGACATATATATAACATTATCTCCACAGAGGAACATTTTTTAAATCACATCTTATTGTTGAAATTATTATTCCAAGATCTATTGATTAAAATCAACTTTAAAATTAACTTTGTGGAAAAATCCCTTTAAGTAACAGTTTCGTAGTAAATAATTAGCATTTTTGCATACTTTTTTAATATCTTTTTATTACATTTTGAAAGTCCTATGAAGATGTTTATATTGGTCTTGCACAGTTTTAGACGTGTCTGCAGAGTGATACGTTGTCGCTGTGACCGCCTCTTGTAAGACTACCTAGGCAGCTTTACTTCTGATTAGCCGGCCTGACCATGGTTGCTAATCAGAAGAAGAGCCATAGAGGCTGAGGGGGTGGGGGGTCAGGGGCGGTTCATGGGGATCTTGTCTAGATGACTAACGTTGACAATGGACCAGGTCTTGAGGATGGATTTACACCAACTCTTCTGCACATCTTCTGTCTGTATAACACACAGGCTTGTGAATCAGGCCTTATGTTTGACACATTACAACTTTTGCCTTGATCTTTATTCTTGTGCATTTTATCATTTTTTTTGTGTGTTTCTTTCTAACTTTACTTTGCAGCCCCAACAAAGTAGAAGTTCTTACAAAGCAGATGATTGGTTACCATCTTTCTACAAAGCAAACTCCCCAGGGCGGTGTCAAGGTTAACAAGGTACGGTACCATGTTATGTGGAATATTTCCATATAACAGCATCTTGCTCTTGCTCCTCATGGTTTTCTCTGCATTCTCTTTTCTTCTCTCAGTATAGCAGGAGGGAGCAGAAAGAGACTGAATCGCGAATATGCAGTGGAGAGGGGAGAAAGTATTTTAGAAGGGCACAGAAGTCATGCTGTAGACAAAAAAAAAATCTCACTTCCACTGTATGTTACTGGGAGGGAAACACTGCACAATGGATGAAGACCTCACATCCAGCCTATATTACAGGGGAGGGATATTCAACACCCTGGATATACACATACCTCGCATCCAGGTTTTATTATTAGGAGGGAAACTCAGCACTTTCGATACAAACACAGCTCACATCCAGCCTATATTACCGGGAGGGACACTCAGCTCCCTGAATACACATTGATCTCACATCCAGCCTATATTACAGGGGAGGGATATTCAACACCCTGGATATACACATACCTCGCATCCAGGTTTTATTATTAGGAGGGAAACTCAGCACTTTCGATACAAACACAGCTCACATCCAGCCTATATTACCGGGAGGGACACTCAGCTCCCTGAATACACATTGATCTCACATCCAGCCTATATTACTGGGAGAAATACACAGACCTCACATCCAGCCTGTATTACTGGGAGGGAGACTCCGTACCCGTGTACATACAAACCTCACATCTAGCCTATATTACTGGGAGAGTTGCACGGACCTCACATCCAGCTTATAATACTGGGAGGGACACTCGGCACTATGGATGCATACATACAGATCTCACATCTAGCCTATATTACTGTGAGAGATGCACAAAGCTCACATCCAGCCTATATTACTGGGAGGGACACAGACCTCACATCAAGCTTATATTACTGGGAGGGACACAGACCTCACATCCAGCCTGTATTGCGAGTAGGGACTCTTGGCACTTTAGATACATACAAATCTCACTTCCAGCCTGTATTACTGAGAGGGACACTTCCAAGAGAAAAACACTTGGATTAGGCTGTAAATTGCAAATCAGGGTCTGAAAATGAAGGAATGAAGCTTGCAAACTGAAATTTTGAGAAATTTTATTAGGAGAACCATTTAAAGGGGTTGTCTAGGGTTTTGAGATTGATGATTTATCCTTAAGGTACCATTACACACTTCAATGTTGTAACGATCTCACCAGTGATTTCACGGGAGCGCGGTTGTTAAGATGTCGTTTAGAGATCGCTGGTGAGACGTCACACGTATAGATATCGTGAATGACGCACCAACGATGCAGCGAGCTGCTATTGTTCGCACAACCCAGCGAATGATACTTGTTCACTGTTGTGAATGGGCAAAGTCGTTAACGAGATTATCGTGGTGTCACACACAACGATGCAGCAGGTTGGCTGATCGAGGATCATCTGATTTTACAACATGTTTTCAAATCCGCGTACAATGATCCAACGATTTATTGTAGTCGTATTGCGGTGTCACACACAACGATGTCCTAACGATGCCGTTTGAACGACTCCAAACCAGTGACGTTTCAGCGATATCGTTCACGATCTTGTACCGTGTAACGGGGCCTTTAGGATGGGTCATCAATTTCTGATCGGTGAGTGTGCGGTGCCGCTGCTGGCTAGACATACTCAGATGAGGACCTGCTCTGTGCCGCTGCATCAACTGTACAGTGGTCATGGCTGGGTACTGCATACCCGCTGTCTATTAAACTCAGTGAAGGTGGAATGTGCAGTACTGACAGCGGCCACTAGACAGTTGTGGAGCTGCTCAGCACAGCTCAGTCATCTGAGTAATTCTGGCCAGTGGTGACATCGGGGACACCTGATCCTAATTATATGATCATCAGTGTTGAAGTCCTGGACAACCCGTTTACCATGTTCAATCATGTTTCCACGATGATAGGTGTTTGTAGTTTTTAAGCTCCTTACAAAGCCTACTACAGGTCATTTCTTTTTAGCACGACTCCCGAGCTCCATTCATTTCTACAGGTCTGTATCTTTACCCATCTGACTAGTAGGAATGTGTCTGCATTACAGGACTAGTAGTCCCCCTCATTCCCCTCCACCCCTCCAAAGAAAAATTGACTTTTTCAGTGCAGATTTTTTCTATTCAGATTCTCTCTCGTTGTTCTCACTTTTTTGATCTGAAATAATTAAGTTTTTTCGCAGGTATGTAAAATCCAGTGAGATGACTGTCGAACGGTTCACTGTTGCCCCCTTCACTGTGCTTCAGCAGAAAAACTACACCTCAGCGAATTGCAAGACCCAAGTAATTAATGAGCCGCTCTCGCGGCTTTTGGCAGCCGTCCACGTTCCTGCTTCTGTAGGAAACACTTTTCTTTTAAATGTGGAAAACAAAAGACGTCAAGTGATGGTAAAACCGGCCTCATTATGCTCTGTGTTTAACTGCACCTCTGCGCCTTTATATAGAAGACAGAGAAACTTGCTTCATTAGTTTAAAATTAGCATGTTTCATTGGCCAGGGGTGTAATTCTCCAGCGTCTGTAGCGCAGACGTGGCGGCACAGTAGCATACTGAACAGTCCGGCTAGGCAGATAGAAAAATGAAGTTTGGGAAAGAAGAGAATACAATAAAAAGGAAAAGGAAGCTGAATGAGGTCAAGATCAAGACTGATACCTAATATTTTGTAGTGAAAGTGCCCCTAAAAGGAAAAAACGTGTGCACCACATTGATTATCCGGCCTTGTGCAATCTCATGGGGTGGGAGGCTGCTCTCTGGGCTCCCGTCCGGCAGCCACAGATACCATCAACTGGATCGGATTCTACGATCCCATCCAGCAGCCACAGAATATCATCTGGATTAGATTCTGGGCTCCTGTCTGATGGCTATGGATATCATCTTCTGGACCGGATACTGGACTCCTGTCTGACGATCACGGATACCATCTAATGGTTCGGACCCTGGGCTCCCATCTGACATCCACAGATACCATCTAATGGTTCGGATCCTGGGCTCCCATCCAGTGACCACAGATACCATCTACTGGATTGGATCCTGGGCTCCCATCCAGTGACCACAGATACCATCTACTGGATTGGATCCTGGGCTCCCATCCAGTGACCACAGATACCATCTACTGGATTGGATCCTGGGCTCCCATCCAGTGACCACAGATACCATCTACTGGATTGGATCCTGGGCTCCCATCCAGTGACCACAGATGCCATCTACTGGATTGGATCCTGGGCTCCCATCCAGTGACCACAGATACCATCTACTGGATTGGATCCTGGGCTCCCATCCAGTGACCACAGACACCATATACTGGATTGGATCCTGGGCTCCCATCCAGTGACCACAGACACCCTTCACTTTGTTTGGATCCTGGGCTCCCATCCAGTGACCCATAGACACCATTTACTGGGTCAGATCCTAGGCTTCCATCCAGCTACTACAGATGCTATCTACTGTATCTGATCCTGGGCTCACGTCTGACAGCCGCAGGATACCATCTACTGGAACGAATCCTGGGCTTCCATCTGATAGCCACAGATACAATTGACTGGATCAGCTTCTAGGCTCCCATTCGGCAGCCACATATACCATCTGCCGGATCAGCTTCTGGACTCCTGTCTGACAACCACAGATACCATCTACTGGATCGGATCCTGGGCTTCCATCCTGCGGCCACAGAATACCATCTACTGGACTGGATCATGGTCTCCCGTCCGGTGTCACTCAATTGGACCTGCAAATTGATTCACGCCATCTTTAACAGAAGCTTCCTTAACAGTGCAAAGCAAGCGCATGTGCAATAATAATCATGAAAATCCCCCAAAACCTTTTTTTTTGCCATCTTGTAAAGTCACTGTATTACATATACACTACTGTAGTGTGTCTGATCCCTATA
Organism: Allobates femoralis; assembly: GCA_033576535.1. Lineage (NCBI taxonomy): Eukaryota > Metazoa > Chordata > Amphibia > Anura > Aromobatidae > Allobates > Allobates femoralis. The sequence continues at coordinate 82,668,970 of JARQOC010000007.1, forward strand.
ACTGGCGATCGGCGGTCCACCCCCAGAGTCATTTAGTCTAGGAATTGTACTGCCTAATAGGTGAAAGACCCAGAACATACCCACTCCTTTCCTGATATCACTAGCCTTTCACTCGCACAAGCTCCGGTAGGGGCCCAGGGCATCTCTTCCATCATGCCCTTGTAGTTATTGTTGTAATTGGTCCAAGCTGATGAGGCGTTCTGTGCCCATGGGACTTCTGTCTGGATTATCCCGCGAGTTATCAATCCCCGGGGTCCTCCATCTGGAAGTCACTTGCCTTTAACATCACTTCAGCTGCCAAGGCATTAAAGATGACGGTAAAGATGTCTTATGTTCTTGGAAACCGCTTGGTCAGGAGAGGGGCATGAGAAATATAAAAATAATGAATAAAACGTCACCTGCAAAAGCTGTGATTTCGCTGACATCAGCAAAGGTCCGTTCCATTATAATAATTACAGCTAAAGTCGTGATTATTTGCAGACTCAGGACTACTTGGATTTTAATTTAAGCAATTAACGTTTCAGGTGATGGTGGCAGAGGCCCTGGATATCTCCAGAGAAACTTATTTAGCAATTCTAATGGACAGAGCATGCAATGGGCCCGTGCTCGTCGGCAGCCCCCAAGGTGGAGTTGACATTGAAGAAGTAGCTGAGAAAACACCGGAACTCATTTTTAAGGTAAGCACTTATTCGGGTTTTGCCCCCCTTTTTGTTGAACCGAGAAGTATCTGTAATTTGAGATCAGGATGGGAACACTGATCCTCCCATCCACCCTGTGTTATGTCACTGTACCATAGGATTATATATATGCTGATGGAAACCTGCACAGTAGATTGCCCGTTCCCTGGGGAGCAATTCTGGCTGCAGATTATGTAAACCTTGCCTCTCTCATTTATGCTTTTAAAAGGGTTTATGTATTTCTAAAGCAAAAATAAACAACCCTGCAAAGAAAAAATTATCATCGGACAATATTCTATCATTTTGTGTATACAGCTCCTTTGTAGACCTGTTTGACTCCAGGGTTACAGGTGACAAACGCGAGATGTAGTCTGATCCTGGATAATATTTCCAAATTATACACACATCTGAATGTGGATTTTCTAACTGTTTGTCATGTGCTGCATTGGGGCAGAAGTGTGGTCAGAAACCAGCTCAAGGTCTAGAGTAGAATCCAGAAAACAAAATCGGTTAAAGCTGAAAACATCGATTAGAGCCTGGGAACTATGGCCTTTCATTATAAATTGACATGCTGTTGGGAGAGGTCCCTTTAAATAGTCACTTAGGCCTGGCGCCTTCTGGCCTCGGCCCTGGCGCCTTCTGGCCTCGGCTCTGGCGCCTTCTGGCCTCGGGCTCTGGCGCCTTCTGGCCTCGGGCTCTGGCGCCTTCTGGCCTCGGGCTCTGGCGCCTTCTGGCCTCGGGCTCTGGCGCCTTCTGGCCTCGGGCTCTGGCGCCTTCTGGCTCGGGCCTGGCGCCTTCTGGCCTCGGGCTCTGGCGCCTTCTGCCCCGCGTCCACGGCGCCTTCTGGCTTTGTCGCTAAACGGCGCCTTCTGGTCTCGTCGCTCCACGGCCCCGTCCTCGTCGCTCCACGGCCCCGTCCTCGTCGCTCCCAGGCCTCGTCGCTTCACGGCCATCTCTTAACCACTAATACTTTGCTTGTTCAAGTATCCAGGGCGTACAAATAATAATGTTCTGAGACAATCATCCCCCCATGTCCCTCCAAAGCGTATTTTATAATAACATTATTGGGTCATGGCATGTACACAGCGATAAGATTCTGGATTCTGTCCTAAATATTAGCTGCCTCATGTTTGTGTAAGCCATCTGCCCGGTAATTAGAAGTGACGAGTGGTGTCAGATTGTCTTGTCACCGCGCCACCGTCTTGTTGTGGAAGGGCTTTATTCAAAAGCTTGGTGACATAATTAAGATGTACCCTCTGGGCACCTGTTACTGCTCCCGATTCCTTGGCGCATATTAATTTTCATTTACATCTGATTTTAAATATTTCCATTTATTCGTTGCCTAGTTTATTGCTTGTCTTGTTTTGTTTTTCAACAGGAGGAAATCGATATATTTGACGGCATACAGGACAGCCAGACATTGCGGATGGCCGATAATTTAGGATTCAAGGGGCCTCTAAGGCAGCAGGTGAGGAGAGTAGTTATTCTTGTTACCTCCGTAGGTAGGTCAGAATATGAGCGGAAGGCAGAATACCATTGATGGAATTTGGATTTCATCCCCAGACCTAAACCCTTCCACTACGCGGTGTTAAATTCATACATTGACCTTCCAGCTCCCCTAGTGTTGGCGACAGACAGAATTTTATTATTTTCTTCTACACTCAGAAATGATGCTCATAAAAGCTCGCCTTTTCTATTAATTATTTTTTAAGATCTGATTCTATAGGAGTCAGAGTAGGAAAAAATAAATTGATCTGCATTGCTCCATTGGATTCCATATGTATGAGGATATTGCGTAAATTGTATCAATACATAATGGTGCCTCGAAGGCAGAATACAAAAGGCTCACTGGCTCCATGCTGGGTCGCTGTATGACCACTGTGCTCTGCTGTCTGTGATATACATTAGCCCTTACCCATGAATCTCTATTATGTCACATCTGCAGGCACTATATGGCTCCTTAGTTGTTCAGGGCCCGATGCGTATTGTGACGCGTATTTGGTGCGGATCCGCTGCAGATCTGCTCCAGCATGTTTCACAGCACAGTTTGGGATTTGTGACGTCTTGTCCGCATAGTGCGTTTTTTATTTCTGCTGTGTATTTGATTGCGGAGAAATCTGTCAATTCTTGCAGTGGATTTTTTAGCATTTCTCCCCCCATAGACCCTCATGTTAACTCAAAATTTGCAGCAGTGTTCGCATGATTCGTATGTTGCTTATTTTGAGCCTATTTTGCATTACGATCCGCAGGAAGTCATAGTGTTGAAGGGGAGGTTCGGGGAGCAGGATTTGACATCTTTTTTTTGCCAAAGTATCCAATCTATATTGAAACAGACACAATGCACCTTCAAATAGACATCACATGGACAGAGATGGTTTTGGTGCATTTTTCCGCCAGTAGGTGCAGATTTTGGAAGTCCAAAATCTGCACTACCAACACAGCCTAAGGATGGATTATCACCAGAGTAAGTGTCCATTTTTAGGCTGGAATCAAACTGTCCTTGTGATATGAGTCTCAGATCAGTCACCTGGAACAGCCGTTCCCTGTCTCCCTGTCAGGATACGAGCGTTGGCTGCTTGTATTTCTCTGCAGCTCCACACTCCCCGTCCAGAGAGGGGGAGACTGTTCAGGGTTAGTGATCCGACACTCGCCCGAGAGACTCGCATATCACATGGACAGTGTGATTCCAGCCTTAGTTTATTCCTGTTGTTGCATAAGTTTGACGTTTTTTGTTTTTTCATAATCCAGAGATATGAGCTTATTTTTACCTAGTGCTTATGTCTGTTTCTTACCGCGGGGGCGGATCTCACATGGTTCCTTGGGGGTGTGTCTCTACACTGCTCTGTATAAATACATTGAGCCGCACCCCCTGTATAAAGACCATTAATTACTAGCACAGACCAGTATTTGACCTGCACCACTAATGACCCAAATACTGCTCATTAATCTTTCGCCCCTTACTCATGGCTTTTGCTGCTTTTTCTGCCTTCTGTATGGCTGTGCTCTCACCCTCTAAAAAAGGCACTACTTCACAGGACATCCGGTAATAGAAGGAAAGAGGGGGCACTCGCCAATATGAAGACAATCCTTGATTGACACAATTGCAGTGACATAAAGCTACTCGGGACTGAGCCGCAGAAATTAGGGGAGGACAAGGGAAACCTCTGGATAACGGCCGTTTCATGCTATGATGCACCTCCCCTCTCTAAAGACCATTATTAATGGCACTATAGGAAAATGGCCTATATCTCTGCAAACATATAACGGATGTGAAAAAATAAACTAAGCAGAGGAGCAGTGAGAATACTAGAAGGGCAAAAATTTACCACTTTTGACCTAGGGACAGGTCCCTCTTTCAAAGGGAATCTATCGCCTCGTTTTTGCCATCCCATCTGAGTTCAGCATAATGTAGACTCAGAGACCCTGATTCCAGTGATGTATCACTTACTGAGCTTCTTGCTTTAATTTTCACAAAATATTTGTTTTCTCTGCTGCAGATTTAGCAGCTCATGAATATGCTGGACTACCTGACAGCAGCTAAGTAGTCCTCTAATGATGATCTTCAGCTGATTAAACAGTGATTTTATAAAAATATCCACTGATCAGCCCAGTTAGTGACACATCACTGGAATCAGGATCTCTTGCCCTACATTATGCTGCTGTCAGGTTTGGTGGCAAAAACCTGGTGGCTGATTCCCTTTAAAAGGTTTTTCTTCCATAAATATCTGTAATCTTCAGGATAGTAGATCAATGTATGACCGCAAATGATCCCAAGTAAGTCCCCTGTGAGGATGGAGTGGGTGGAGCGCATATATGCAATTGTCCCATTTGGAACTGACGGAATGGGTTCCCTATCAGCCCTATAGAAGTGAATGGAGCGTTGGTCGAGCACGGATTCCACTAGTCCATTCATAGCCCTTTGTCAGTATGAGTAGAGCACTAGTACGTGCACTCTACATATGAGTGAATGCAGAAGAGCGCGCATGCGCAGCTACTCGGTTTACTCAAGATTGATGACAGGCCAAGCTATTACATTGTTGGAAACATCTGATTCGCTCCCCTTGCATTTGTCCGGACATGTAGAAGTTAACGAGAGCCGGCTTTTCAAGTACCACTTGGTTGCGAGTATTCTCCATCCAAGCTGAGTTACCGCGCTTGTACGATCTTTATAATGAAGCCGCCTCTCCGGGAAACCTGTCACCTACCGAGGGCCGTTATCTCCCGTCAAGAGTGTCCTTAAACCACAGCACATGGATAACCTCACTGTTATTACACCCAGCAAGTCAACCTTAAACAATTGAACTCATGGAGCAGTTGGATGACAAATTCCAGGGGACGGATACATCTGCCACCGCTGCGTTCCGGCTTCCCCAGACCTGGGTGGACAGATTTTTTCCCCTTCTGTGTGTGTTTTGTTATATTTGTGTGTGGCTGTTTATTTCTTTCTTTCTTTCTTTTTTCCGCTCTGGGAATTCGAATAGAAATTTCATTGTTCGTAAGCAGCCGAGTATCCGTGTCCTGACAACACGCATTGCTCATCCTAAACATGATTTAATATATACACTGTGCACTGCCTATAACTAAGCCGCGCCAGGTTTATTTGATCTCGTCTGCTGTAGATCTATCATTATTTATGTTTTAAAGACCCGGAGTACTTGTATTATGGATTATTACAGATTTTCTGCTTCTTCAGGCGCAATATTCTGAAATATTACTGTACTTATTTGAAGAACAGATATTCTCCCGGCTGAATAAGACAAGACTCGTCTGATGGTTTTTGTAAATATTTATAAAGCGATGATTCTTGAATATAGAGGTTAAAGGGAACGCGTCATCACAATATGTCCTATTGTGTAAATCTAGTTTGTATGTTCATTTTTTATAATATATAGGTTTATGTATTTATATAGAAAAAATTATAGTGGATCTTGCGTTATCAGTCATTGTATAGGAGGAGGAGGTGAGCTGTGATATCACCTATTGTGAATGGTGGATCCTGTGTTATTTACTGTATATAGAGGTGTTATCAGTCATTGTACAGGAGGAGGTGAGCTGTGATATCATCTATTGTGAATGGTGGATCCTGTGTTATCTACTGTATATAGAGGTGTTATCAGTCATTGTACAGGAGGGGAGGTGAGCTGTGATATCACCTATTGTGAATGGTGGATCCTGTGTTATCTACTGTATATAGAGGTGTTATCAGTCATTGTACAGGAGGAGGAGGTGAGCTGTGATATCACCTATTGTGAATGGTGTATGTTGTGTTATCTACTGCATATAGAGGTGTTATCAGTCATTGTACCGGAGGAGGTGAACTGTGATATCACCTATTGTGAATGGTGGATCCTGTGCTATCTACTGTATATAGAGGTGTTATCAGTCATTGTACAGGAGGAGGAGGTGAGCTGTGATATCACCTATTGTGAATGGTGGATCCTGTGTTATCTACTGTATATAGAGGTGTTATCAGTCATTGTACAGGAGGAGGAGGTGAGCTGTGATATCACCTATTGTGAATGGTGGATTCTGTGTTATCTACTGCATATAGAGGTGTTATCAGTCATTGTACCGGAGGAGGAGGTGAGCTGTGATATCATCTATTGTGAATGGTGGATCCTGTGTTATCTACTGTATATAGAGGTGTTATCAGTCATTGTACAGGAGGAGGAGGTGAGCTGTGATATCACCTATTGTGAATGGTGGATCCTGTGTTATCTACTGTATATAGAGGTGTTATCAGTCATTGTACCGGAGGAGGTGAACTGTGATATCACCTATTGTGAATGGTGGATCCTGTGTTAAAACCTGTATATACAGTGGATATCAGTCACTGTACAGGAGGAGGAGGTGAGCTGTGCCAGTAGGGGGAGACTTAAATGCCTGTTATGCTTCTCAGAGGAGCATTGCAGGTGTTTAAGTCTCATTCTGATATGCCAGGTGTGGCGTGTCACGAAAACCTATCCCATAGACTCCAAATTTCTCTGAAAACTACATTTACAAGGAAACAATAAATGTGACCATTGTGGACATGCTGGCAGCTGCTGCATCCTAACGTAACATTTTATTACGTTCCCGTTTACAACCCCCTTTAGCGTCAGCTCCAGACCAAACCTCTTGTTATGTCTGCTAAATGGCTTTTTAGCCCGGCATCTAAAGTGACTCCCTCCACTGTTATATAAAACGCCATAAAGTTTTATGACAGAAGTTCCAGGAGGAGGGAAAACCTTTCTTCTTCTTTTCTGCAACATTTCTTTTCATTTTATCAAAAGATGCAAGAAAATAAATGATGGCTTTCAGTTATTTGATACAACAAAACAGGAAAAATTGCGCAAAATACCTTGTGCAACCTCAGTAAAATGTTTAAGTTCCTTGAGAGTGACGTGGTGATCATGAGACGCCGAATATTCCTTTGTGGGGTTCATGGCCCAAACATCAGGTCTGGGTGCAGGGTGTAAAATCTAAAGCCTGTAAAAGATGACCCTACTGCCCCCAGTCCTCCACAATATGATAACGCTTGGCTTCGATGAACTGATCTTATTCTCCTGTTCTGTAACTTGCCACTTTGATTGACGTGACCGCGGCAGCGGTGATTATCAGTCTGAGTTATAAAAGGCAATTTTCTTGTTTGGAACATCGTTTCTGCAGCTAATCAGTGGCCGTTGATTGGTTGCAACACTCATGATGTTCCAAACCGGAAGAACAAGTGAGAAAACATTAGGGGACACATGGAGCAGTGTGGATGGGCTACCGTGGGTTCTTTTGTAATATAGTGGTAAACAGCCCCTTTAAACATATATTTTATTAGGACAGGGGTCCCATCGCCTGGCAACTGCTCCATTCTGGGTACCTCCAGTTTTGCTTCCTGTGTCCACAGCGGTGCATGAAGGGCGCTGGATGACTGCCTGGCTCGGTAGCTAGCCAGCTTTCTCCTCTACACTGGCTTAGCTATGGAAGCGAGCAGTCAGCCGACCCCTTTATGCTCCAATCTGGTAAAGTGCTGATCAAACGATTGAAAATGAAGCTTCGGCACTGTGGTTGGAGTGACGATGGTGGCACCATATGTCTCTAAATCTGGTCTGGCTCTTTGTATGATGGTGCCATTGGTAAGTCACATCCTTCGATGTCGTTGCCTTTTTCATTGAATGTAATATTTCTTATAATGCTCTTTCCCTTCTGCTCCGACCTCCGCATTATAATTGTCTTATGTTTAATGAATCGCAGGCCGCTGATCAGATTAAGAAACTTTACCAGCTTTCCTGAAAGTTGATGCCACCCAGGTAGAAGTGAATCCCTTTGGCGAAACTCCGAAGGACAAGGTAAGAAAATATAAAAAACATTTGTGTAGGTTTTTTTTTGTACTTTTGAGGGTCGAGATTTCCAGTCGATCACGTTGTTTTCTCTTGTGTAAAGGAAGAAATGTCAAGTAGTTTTGAGAGATGATCCTGGTATATTTCTGGGTTTCGCGCTGCCTGGCACAAGGGCACTGGTATAAGTCCATATTCATGACAGCAAAGTGCTTCTTATTTACAGGCTTGTTTAACACCATTTCCAAACAAGCAATTTTTTTTATTTTTTTCCTTGTTTTCTTCCTAATGTCATGACTATTACCTTCGATCAGCTCCAGAAGTGGATGGAGGGGATGGTGCAGAAACTATGCCACTGTATATCTTCTTAGTGGCCGTTCTGTTAGACTGGGTGAAGTGAGGAAAATTTAGTGATCACAGACAGCAGGAAAGTGATAAAACGTCCAGTTTATTTGAAGAACTTTAAAAAGTGTGTACATGCCGTAGGTTGGGGTCACAGAAACAGGACAAGTCGTTATCCACGTGTTTGAGGTAACTCCCTTAGTCATGACCTAAGGTGAGTAACTGATTAAGGCTGCCTTCACTTTTGTAGGGGAAACGCAGCGTATGCTGCGTTTTCATATGCATGTCATCGCATGCGCACTCGTTCTAAGTTTAAACATAGAACCATTAGTGCCTCTTTTGCTGCGTTCGGGACTACGCAGTGCATTTTTCGTGCGCTCGGACTTGAAATCAGCAACTTCCCCAAGCCACAAAAGCATGGCGTCAATGGTCGCAGTGTTTCTGCGCTTGACAGCAGGGAGCTGTGGGCCATGAAATCTCTCCGTGGCCGCCGGTGATGTCACAGGAGATCACCGACGGCCATCGGGAGATCAGCTGAGCCTCTGATGATCGCCTCCTCCCCGCCGCCGGTAATCTCTTAGCGGCGTCGGCGGGGAGAAACAGCTGATCTGACAGCTGTTTGAACCTTCCTGCGCCGACATCTCCTCTCTGTGTTGGCGCGGGAGATTCAAACAGCTGTCAAATCAGCTGTTTAAACCCGCTGACACGTCCCGGAGCTTACCGGTGGCCGGGAGGAGGAGATCTCCGCCACTGATCTCCGCCTCCGGCCCGCCCCCGGACACCACCGATTGGCTGCCCGGGCTCCCTAGTAATGTGTCCGCAGGCAGACATTCTCCGCTGCGGACACAAAAAATTACCCTGTTTTTCTCTGCATTTGTGTCTGCATGCCATCAGCATGCAGACGCAAATGTGAAGGCAGCCTAAGTCACTTATCCTGTTTCTGTGACCTCCGGTTTACTGCATGTACACACTTTTTAAAGCTCTTCAAATAATTTCTATTTGTGCCTCCTGCCCGGACTGGGGGATTCTGTGTGCCAGCAATGGACTTTGCATTGAATGTTCTAACTACAGCAGGGTGAGCTAATTATTTCACTATATAGACTGGGTGTGACCAACATCTTTCTTTCATCTTCAGGAGCGCTCCTGGCCTCCCAGCTGCCTTTTTTATAATGCTCCAGAGCTGTGTAGTCGGTAAGTCTAATATCCGACTCCCAACTCTTCAGTTTCCCTGATTCAAATCCAACTCCACAAATAGACACCGACTTCAACTCCACATCCATGGCTGTGAAGTTGTCAAACCAAACATCCGACTCCTTAATTTCCCTGAATCTGACACCAACTCCACCCAAAATGGACACCGACTCCGACTCAGCAACATCGAGTCCACAGCCCTGATGGCCCCTAGTCCGATCAATGCAAGCAGGAGGTGCAGCATCAGAGGAGTCTAGCGGTACCGACACTGCTCGGATCCTGTGCTCCAGCAATCTGGCTATTTTTTAGGCAAGCACTGCAAGCTCTATTAAAAAGAGATTGTAAGCACTGCACATTATCAGCTACCTCCACTACGCGACAGCAGGAGGCTGGTAACATAGACAATGAGCATTAAATAATAAAAATTTAAAATCTTTGTTTTTGAGAATAAGTAAAATTGCATGCGGCACCTCGGCCACCCACCAGTTGCACCATAGCTTACCCACCGAATAGTACATAGAGATGTTATTGACAATCCTGCAATGATAAAATGTTACACTTTCACTTTAAAGCAAAAAGTTGTCAAAAACCCCGGCGTTCAGCAGTAAGCCTCTGAGCTGTTTATCATTAAAAAGCTATTTATTCATGTGGATGGCTAACGAGATCCACGAGGCTCATTCAGCCACAATTTATACTGTAGATGATGTCAGGTTAGCGCTCGGCACAGCCTTGATGCATCATGTGTAGTTTTTAATGTACAGAAGATCCATATTTTCAACTCCCTGGATCAATCTGGAACACTTGACAACACTTTTTTTTTTTTTTCAGTTTTTTTTCTTCCTTTTCTTTCTTTGCAAAGTTTTTGAAATCAATTTTTGAGCAAACTATAGTAATCATTCTGTCTGCACGGGCCAGTGCCACTTAATCAATGCCAGGTGAATTGGCAGCATGCTAAGGAGAAAATGGCCTTGTTCTGGAGATTAAAAATCCTTACGGTATTACATTCTCATAACTAAAAGGTGCATTGCATGTTTCAGAAGTCTCTGGCTCTGTCTGATCAGTGGTAAATTGCCCTGCTTATTATTATTATTATAATAATATCTCGAGCCATGGCGATATGATAGATGAACGCTCTGTAGGAACATTGATTTTGCACAAGCGTAGATAGGTCCACCAGGGTCTTCTCCTAGCCTAGATATTCCCACCGGCGTCTTCTCCAAGCCTAGATATGCCCACCGGCGTCTTCTCCAAGCCTAGATATGCCCACCGGCGTCTTCTGCAAGCCTAGATAGGCCCACCGGCGTCTTCTCCAAGCCTAGATAGGCCCACCGGCGTCTTCTCCAAGCCTAGATAGGCCCACCGGCGTCTTCTCCAAGCCTAGATAGGCCCACCGGCGTCTTCTCCAAGCCTAGATAGGCCCACCGGCGTCTTCTCCAAGCCTAGATAGGCCCACCGGCGTCTTCTCCAAGCCTAGATAGGCCCACCGGCGTCTTCTCCAAGCCTAGATAGGCCCACCGGCGTCTTCTCCAAGCCTAGATAGGCCCACCGGCGTCTTCTCCAAGCCTAGATAGGCCCACCGGCGTCTTCTCCAAGCCTAGATGGGCCCACCAGGGTCTTCTCCAAGCCTAGATGGGCCCACCGGCGTCTTCTCCAAGCCTAGATGGGCCCACCAGGGTCTTCTCCTAGCCTAGATATTCCCACCGGCGTCTTCTCCAAGCCTAGATATGCCCACCGGCGTCTTCTGCAAGCCTAGATAGGCCCACCGGCGTCTTCTCCAAGCCTAGATAGGCCCACCGGCGTCTTCTCCAAGCCTAGATAGGCCCACCGGCGTCTTCTCCAAGCCTAGATAGGCCCACCGGCGTCTTCTCCAAGCCTAGATAGGCCCACCGGCGTCTTCTCCAAGCCTAGATAGGCCCACCGGCGTCTTCTCCAAGCCTAGATAGGCCCACCGGCGTCTTCTCCAAGCCTAGATAGGCCCACCGGCGTCTTCTCCAAGCCTAGATGGGCCCACCAGGGTCTTCTCCAAGCCTAGATGGGCCCACCGGCGTCTTCTCCAAGCCTAGATGGGCCCACCAGGGTCTGCGTAGATAGGTCTACCAGGGTCTTCTCAAAGCATAGATAGGCTTACACAAGATCAAGCTTCTTTCTGAATGCTAATGCATCAAGTCATGGCTCGAAATCGAGGTGAAGACCATTAAAATGAAGAAAAAAAAAAAGGACAACAAAATTGATGTTGATTAACGCAGTTGCTCTCTTGCCAAGCTCTCAATAGTATATATTAAATAATGACTGGCATCACCTGCATGTAAAGGTGCAGGTAAGAAATACATACACCAAGAGAATATTTGCTGCGACACTAAACATGATGAGTGTGAACTAGCTACATGGCTATGAAGCAGGGCTATGTACAACTAAAATAATGCATATATGACAGAGAAACACAGTAAATACTGCTCTGGATTATAGAGAAAATAGAGAGACTTAGTTTCAACAATGGCCATTGTGAAAGAGCCCATTAACCGCGACAAGGTGCCATTGGTGGCATATCGTAGTGAAGTGCCAACCATTTGAGTCATGAGACAACCTTTTTTGAGCTTAACTCATCAATTTCCTAAAATACCTTGCGTTGTCTTACAGAGCGTCAGGTTTATTTTTGATGGAGGCGCATATTCCCCAGGTATTTCTCCGAGAAGACGCAGTTGGAGAAGTGTGACGGACTCTGTGCCAAACAAAGCACGTGCTTGTCGCAGAATCTTCTAGTTATAGCTGTGATTTTCAGCATGATGGTGAACAACAGAGGGTTTTCATTATTTGTAAATTTCTCCTGGGATTTCCTACCGAGCCCTCGTTTTTGGCATCAAGATGCTCAAATCCACAAGTCAGACCTTTAAAACCGCCTAATTAAATGCCATTAAATGAAATGTGCGGTATACGGCTTTCATTAGTGGCATCTACTTGGCTGAAATGTAGTCCATTGAGTTTCCTGCAAATGAGTCTTTTTTTGTAGTGCCAACTTGTAATAGGGGCCCCATAAAATGTTTGTGATCTCCGACTGAAAGAAGCAAGAATATTGTAAAGCTAAGTCCATAAACGTCTTGTAAGCGGCTATTAGCTTCCTCTATTAGGTGGTTCATTCATTGCCGTAGATTGGGATTCATTTTCTTGCCCCAGAAGCTGTGACAGCTCGGGTCGTTATATCAGAATTACCTAATTACTTAAGTCCATGACTCCTAGTGAGAAGACTTAAAACAAAACATAAATACACTCAAGAAGGAAATTGTAACACCAAGAAGGAAAAGTAATGGAATTCTTAAAATCACAGGATCGATGATCATGTTATTGATATGGAAATTATGATACTATAAAAAATTTGTTTCCATTTTATCTGGAATTGTTCAGTATGGAACCTGAATGCTACTCTCTGAAATCACAGTACTCACACCATTGGCTGCTATCAATGAGGTTATTAATGGTCGTCCTAGGAAGCTTCTACCGCTAAATGGTAACCGAAATCATCAAGATTCTCTGCTGGCAGCTGCCTTTGTTATTGCCGACCAATGATGCCCCAAATGTGCTCGATGGGAGACAAGTTCGGAGATGTTACAGCCATGCCAGCACATATAGGCTGCTCACAGCAGCAACAGCAACATGCGGAAAATGGTTGCTGGAACACTTTCACATTCGCTTATAAAGGCCTTTTTATTGCATTATCCCCATGGTCTCCAGAAAGTTCTGCAGCTATCATCATTTCCAAGATTAAAGTGCAACTCATCGATGAAGAGGACAGACCTCCATTGCTGCTTTGCTCTGCACCATGATCACCTTTGGGTTCAAAAAACACCTGCAGTTGGACGTCTGGTTTGTAGAACAACCTTCTGCTGCTTTGTGTGGACAGAATATGAGGTCTCTTTGCTTGATAAGTGATGGCCAGTCTCACTTGTAGTACAGTAGAGATCGCTTCGTGCTATTCTTCGAATTCGTTGAGACCATGGGGGCAATGCATCGAAGTAATCTTTACAAGGGAATGTCACACCGGTTCTACTTCATGGATTAAGGTATGTTGAGGACATATTGTACGGTAGCCAGACCCCTCTAGTCTTTATTCCAGATACAATAACAGCTCTGCGGTCCATTGACTTGGTGGTGGAACCAAGTGGTGCAACTGTTTCTCTAAAGTGTCCCAGGAGACCTCTTTCAACACAACAATGCCAGGCCACATGTTGACAAAGCTACTGTCTGCAGCCTGCGTGGTCTCCCTGTCATGGCTTGCAGCATTGGGTTGTATGCCCAAGTGCATTCAGTGCTGCAGAACAATTCTCAGGCTACAATCCATAACCTCATTGGTAGCAACTAAGATTGGGATTTCTGCACAAGGCCCTTAGTCTCCAGACTGAATAAATTAAGATTTGTAGGAAATTTTTTTTTCCATCTTTGTCATCATTTGCAGATCATTAGCATTTCTCTTCATCCTGTGATTTCCCACTGTTGATCATTAGGGGAGATATTTCCTGATATATAAAGATACTTGTAGAACATGTTGGATGAAAAAAAAAATTGCCCATTCAGCGTCATCAATAATTCCCTAAAGACTCCTTCACACCAAACTGTAGGAGCAATCATTTCCAATCATTGGCTTTTGTAAACATTTCAGCAATCAGTCGATGGACAAGCAAAGATTATCTGAGTGTTCATACAGAGCTAAAAAATTGTGCTGCAGCAATATTCACACTGTATCGAAACTAGAAAATCATTTGGTCGCCTTACTGTTTGAATTAGCCTGTGTAAAATGACTATAGAGTTGAGCAAATATATGTGCAGGACCATGATGTAGGAGCCGTGTCTGTAGTCCATGACCACTGGATTAGTGTTCGCGAACCTTCTACCTACTGGTATCCCAGGCGCCTCTTTTGATTAATTGTGTTGGCATGATACCTTGTTGCACCAACGCTCCTGACGTTCTGATCGGAGAAGGCAACGGGAAATACGACACGTAAGATGAGGCACTGGGCGGCCACTCTCTCTGGACGGCCACTCGCCATTCTGGCATGATGTTTTCTGTGTGTCATAAAAGCAACGTTGCTTCTGATCTACTGGTCGGAGAAGGGGATGGTAAATCTGGCAGGTAAGTGAGTTTTGCAGGTCTCTGGATCATAGCTGCTTGACCAGGGTCCTCCAACTCTTTTTGCTCAACTCTAAGGGTACCGTCACACCTGGCAATGTCGGCGGCGATTTTTTTAGGCCTAATGTGAATGGGCGAGAGCGACGCATTTGAGTGGTCGCCTGGTTTCAGACCAGCGCTCTGAAACCAGGCGACCACTCTGGGGTGATATGTACACATCGCCCCATGTAAATGGGGGACAGCGATCTGCCAGGCAATGGGAGCCATAGGCTCCCATGTTAAGACATCGCCGCTAGGGTGTTTAGACACCCCAGCGGTGACGCCGCCTGTCAGATCGCTGGTGCGTCGCCGGAGGTGTCGCCGCATGCAAACATGCGACGGCGACACTGGCGAGGTGCCAAAAACATGCGCGCTCCTGCCTGTCTCCGCCGACATCTCCGGCGACCTCACCTGGTGTGACGGGCCCCTAAGAGTGACCTTAATCGATTGACTTGCTATATTATCAGTTGGCGCTTTGGGGATAAATCTGCCAATATAAGCCCACTTAACCATTAGCTCTCAAAGCTTATTAATCCAAAAGTAATGGAAACACAACTCTCGTATCACTTGTGCCACTTCTACAGCGCGTTTCCCATCAAGGTCTTTTATCCAAGCCACCGGGCCCAGTTCCTGTAACCTTGCATAGATCTTTACAACTTTGCCCAGTTAGTACTGAAAGAGTTAAAAAATACCCTGGCACAACATGAAATTGTCACCTAACGATTATTACAGTGGGACGAATTAATTACCGGGGGCTGCGCGATGTGAGGGATGTGCAGAAACTTGCGATAACTAGCTTGTCTAACGGTAATTAAAAGCATATTAAGATGCTTAATTTTAACCACCATAGGAAAAATATGTTAAGTTTATTAATTAATCTTTAATTCAACCACAAAGGAATTGGAGATTACTCAAATCAGTCACTGATAAATGTGAACACCGACAAATTGAGCGTTTCTTTCAGCGACATATGAAGGAGAAGCAAAGTTATGGATTACCACCGGGGTCCTTTAAAGAGGACATGTCCTTTTTTTCTGACATTTCTTTTCTTTTTTTTTTTTTTAATTACCGTATATACTCGCGTATAAGCCGAGTTTTTCAGCCCAAAAATTGGGCTGAAAAGTACCCCCCTCGGCTTATACGCGAGTCAGTGCTGTATACCGATGTATACATCGGTACATACCGATGTATACATCGGTATACAGCAGCCCCCGCATCCCCAGTAATGCAGGACCCCCCCCGCCGTCTCTCCGGTCACCTGTAAAGGAAGCTATACTTATCACAGTGCTCTGTCCGCGCCCGCTCGCACCCGCTCTCAGCAGCCGACCGCGATCCTCCATCTTGCGTCTTCTTTCTTCCTGTTTCTGTGCTCGTCGCGGGCAATGACGTCATTCCCTGCGACGAGCACAGGAAACAGGAAGAAAGAAGACGCAAGATGGAGGATCGCGGTCGGCTGCTGAGAGCGGGTGCGAGCGGGCGCGGACAGAGCACTGTGATAAGTATAGCTTCCTTTACAGGTGACCGGAGAGACGCTGGGGGGGCCCTGCATTACTGGGGCTGCCTGTATACTACCGCTGGGGCTGCTATATACCTCTGGGGCCCTGTATACTACCACTGGGGCTGTATATACTACCACTGGTACTGTATAAACCACTGGGGCTGTATATACTGCTGGGGCCCTGTATACTACCACTGGGGCTGTATATACTACCACTGGGGCTGTATATACCTCTGGGGCCCTGTATACTACCACTGGGGCTGTATAAACCACTGGGGCTGTATATACTGCTGGGGCCCTGTATACTACCACTGGGGCTGTATATACTACCACTGGGGCTGTATATACTACTAGGGCTGCGTCTATACTACCACTGGGGCTGTATAAACCACTGGGGCTGTATATACTGCTGGGGCCCTGTATATACTACCACTGGGGCTGTATATACCTCTGGGGCCCTGTATACTACCACTGGGGCTGTATAAACCACTGGGGCTGTATATACTGCTGGGGCCTTGTATACTACCACTGGGGCTGTATATACTACCACTGGGGCTGTATATACTACTAGGGCTGCGTCTATACTACCACTGGGGCTGTATATACCACTGGGCTGTATATATTACTGGGGCTGCGTGTATACTACCACTGGGGCTGCTGTATCTACCTCTGGGACTGGTGTATACCACACTGCTGGGGGCTGGATACTTGTGCTAGGGTCCACCCTCGGCTTATACACGAGTCAATAGATTTTCCCAGGTTTTGGGGGCAAAAGTAGGGGGGTCGGCTTATACACGGGTCGGCTTATACACGAGTATATACGGTAAATAATGTAATTTACTTATGAAATAACAATTATGGACCCTCTATTCTCATAACAATGTTGTTCTGCTGTTCTTCTTCCTAGAAACGTATGAATAAATTGGCAACTAGGTGTTGACCAGTTGGGGGTGTGTCCCTGCACTGCGCCCATGTCCAATCAGGACGGACCATGTAGGTACACATCCCTTTGACAAAGAATATGGTAACGCCCAGTTGTCTTTTTCATTCACAAGTATTCAGAAGAAATATCGTTGGAACGGTGCAACACAGAATGATTAGAGTAGATGTTTTAGAATGTTTATTTTCTGGGAAATACAAGAATTTAGTATAAAGTAGTATTGATATAGTGTGTAAAAATAAATTAAGAAAAAAAAATTATTTCCGTGGTGAATAATCCGACGTGTTGGGGTGCAGAATTCCAGAGGTTAAGGGTTAGTCTGGAAAAGTCTTGTAGGCGATTGGGTGAGGAACGAATAAGTGTGGAGGGGAGAATGAAGTCTTTGGAAGACCGGAGATTACATGAGGGAAGATATTGTGGGATTAGTTTGGAGAAATGGGGTGGGGACATGTTATTGACTGCTTTGTAGGTCCATGTTAGTAGTTTAAACTGGATTCGTCGAGCAATTGGGAGCCAATGGAGGGATTTGTAGAGGGATGAAGCAGGGGAGTAGCGAGGAGAGAGGTGGATTAGTTGGGTAGCAGAGTTAAGGACAGACTGGAGAGGTGGGAGAGTGTTAGCAGGGAGGCCACAGAGGAGGAGGTTGCAGTAAGTCCTATTCAAGGCAGGGATGATGAGGGCATGTACAGCAATTTCAGTAGATTGAGGGTAGAAGTAAGGAGACGTTCTGGAAATATTTTTGAACTGCAGGTGACAGGAGGTGGCAAAAACTTGAATGTGAGGTTTGAAACACAGGGCATAGTCAAGGTTTACTCTGAGGCAGTGGGATTCAGGTGCAGGTGAGAGCCACATACCTTTAACTGGGATAGATAGATAGATCAGGTAGGGAAGATACGTGAGATGGAGGAAAGATAATGAGTTCGAATTTGTCCAAATTGAGCTTTAGGAAGCGAGAGGCGGAGGAGGATATGACTGATGGACACTCCGGGATTCTGGGCAGCAGAGAGGGGATGTCAGGGCCAGAGAGCTAGATCTAAGTGTCATCAGTGTATAGGTGGTCCTGGAAGTCATGGGACTTTATATAAGTTATCCTTGGCCAAGGGTATAGCTGGAGAAGAGTAGGGGTCTCAAAATAGAGCCGTGTGTGACTCAAACAGAGAGAGGGCAGAATGATGAGGCAATGTGGGAGTGGGAGACGCTAAATATGTGCTCTGAAAGGTAAGAGGCGATCCAGGACAGGGCAAGGTCTTTAATGCCAAGGGATGAAAGAATCTGTAGCAGAAGGCAGTGGTCAAAGGCAGAGGACAGGTCTAGAAGGAGGAGGATAGAGAAATGTCTGTTAGCTTTCCCTGTAAGTTGTTAGTCATTTTGGTCAGGGCAGTTTCAGTGGAGTGGTGGGCCGAAAGCCAGATTGTAGGTCGTCAGAGTTAGATGAGGGTTGAGAAGAAAGTTAAGCACGGACATGCTGCTCAAGGAGTTTGGAAGCAAACGAAAACAACAATTTGGGGAGATGGCTGTATATAGATATATACTTTCTCTTTCTTTTATTTTTTTTAATAGTAACTTATAAGACTTTTTTTTACTTTATTTCGCATTCAAATCAGCAGTAGAGTACACCAAGACAATTGAGACCTTTCCTACAACCCTAAGGCTGTCTCCGTCTTCGCTTCTGGTCCCGTAAAATCCTTTTGTAAAATCTTGAGTGCCTCAAATTGGACGCAAGTGATTTCCGAGCCAAATTGCTTGGTAACGACTCCGATATTAGATTTAAATTCTAAAGTAAAAACCAATAGGTTTTTATCCTCCTCCGATTTGAGGATTACCGCTTATCTGTGTTACGCTATAAACCTGCCAAAAGCAGCCCCGCGCTCGCTCTATTTTTCAATTTAGGAATTGTAAGTCAGTTTTTAGCTGTAGTCTAACTTAATAGGAATTTGTACCCGCGGCGTCCTGTGCATTAGATCAGATATTTGCACAGTAAGCAGAACACACAGTAGAATAAAAACTTTAAAGTTCTTTTGGAAATATAGCATCAGCTCATCTCCGAGAGGGCAAGCGTGTAATCTAATTCCCAAGAGGTCTATTAGAAAATAATGGAGGCAGATCCCAAATGGCGGGATCTCCTTCTCAGCTGACTCAGACCGTACCTCATCCGGAGAATAATGAAAAATGGCTTTGACTTTCGAGTCTGGAATATACTTTGACTCCTTATGACTAAGCGTTTCGGGGGAAAACAAAGTCTTCCCAGGCTGCGTAAATCATGACAAGATTCGTCTCCTTCACATCACGCTGTCAAGAAGAGTTATATTCTGCATGTATCGCCCTCGCCATGTAGCCGGCTTCATCGGTAACCCGTAGGCGTCAATTCATTTGTTTCCCGACATCACAGACACCTGTGGTTCCGGACTCTCTACCGTGTTGACCATTTTTAAATGAGGCCTCCCTCCTCTGCACCCAAAGCATGTGGCCATGTGCACACGTTGAGTATGTAGGGAGTTTCTTTCCTCAGTATTTGTTAGCCAAAACTAGAAGTGGTGACCTGTTTCTACATTGCCCAAAAAATAACGGGAACACTTAAAGAACACAATGTAACTCCAAGTCAATCACACTTCTGTGAAATCATCTGTCCAGTTATGAAGCAAAACTGATTGAATCAATTACTCCTGCTGTTGTGCAAATGGAACAGACAAGTAGAAATGATCTGTAAGCAGCAAGCCACCTCCTGTAAAGAAGCGGTTCAGCAGGTGATGGCCACAGATCAGTTCTTTGTTGTCATTCTTTTTGGTTGTTGTTTTGGTCACACTTGCATGTTGTCATTGCTCTCACCTCTAGAGGTAGCATGACGCGGTGTCTTCAACCCACAGAAGTGGCACAGTTAGTGCAGCTCATCCAGGTTGGCACATCAATTGAGCTGTGGCCCGAAAGGTGTCCAGAGCATAGGAGATGTGGAGGAGGTCGTAGGAGGGCAACAACCAGCAGCAGGACGCTACCTCCTTCATTGTGCAAGGAAGAACAGGAGCAGAAGTGCCAGAGCCCTGCAAAATTACTCCAGCAGGCTACTACTATCCATTGGCATTTGCCAGATAACAACACGATTGGCAGATTTGACATTGGCGTCCAAACCGGTCATGCTGGAGGATCTTGCAGGCAGCAAAATGTTCTCCACGGCATCTCCAGACTCAGTCACGTCTGTCATATGTGCTCTGTGTGAATCCACTTTTATCAATGAAGAGCATAGGGCACCAATGTCAAATTTGCCAATCTTGGTGTTCCTCCTAGGAGGGACCGTGGGCTTCAAGAAGGGACTGAAGGCTTGGAGGGAGGCATGTACTTAAGCTGGTTGAGTTTAGAGGGAGCGTTGGCTTGGAATACATGTGGGTTTACAGGGGTATTGGATTAAAGGGATGTTTGAGCCTATAAACACCTTGAATAAAAAGGGGGTGGGGACCTTTTGTGCATTACATTTGTTTTGTTTTTTTCCAGATGACTGACCTGAAATGTTGTCACATGCTTTAATTGCAACGGTCAGGGTCTTTAATTTGTCCTAAAGCAATGTTTTTGGGACTCAAGGATGAAGTGTGAGAACATGCAAACTACATATCCAGGAGACCACTGAGCAACACTTCTACTTGATTAAAGGGATAATCCATTGAACTATTGTCCCCAGGCCTCACCACTGGAGGTACAACAATGGAAATGGGCTAGGAGTTACTGAACTACGTTGTTTCCGATACTCCCCCTGAAAATAAATGTGTTACAAAAATGACGTGCCTCTGGACCGTTCCCAAGCTCCAGGCTTATTCCCTTATGTGTCAAAAAAGGCTGAGGGTGCATCTTCACGATCAGAGACGTGGAGTTTGGACGCAGCGTCTTTGCGCTGCGTCCAAAACGCTGTGTCGTATAGTACAAGCATAGTGGATGGTATTTCAAGAAATCCCATTCTCACTATGCGTAACCCGCCCGCAGCGTTTTTGGAGCTGCGGTGCGGGTTGCCGGCAGTGCGGCTCCCATCGGTGACTGCAGGGAGAAGCCGCCCGCACCCGCCGCACACGGTGACAGGGCGGCTGCAGTCTCCCTGCGGCCACCCGCGCTCCTCCGGACCGTGAGCACATACCCTGAGATGAAAACACCCCTGTAACCCCCATGCTGGACCTGGGATGGCCGTACCCGGGTAAAAGCATCCCGAGAACCATATGTGCATTTCTTGGGGCGTAGCGAGACGCCTCAGTAGTGAAGAATTGTTGTAAATGTAAATACTCTTCCTGGAATCGTACATTTTGGCCATTACAGGAGTAGTTTAGATCCAGTTAAATATCTAATTGTCTGGTAATGGTCAAATAAAAATTTCCCTTCGCAGTTTAGCGCTCTTGTACGTATAAGATAGTCGCCATCTGTTCTCGGCGATGTTATTCTGCAATCAGCATTCACTTGTAAAATAATAAAAAAAAAAAAAAGCCAATTAAAGTGAAGTCACTCGTCTCGCCCGTGATAGAGTTGTTTACTTGTTTGGATTAAATAATGGGTTAATCTCAATCCATCGGTTGCTGTTTGGAGAGACGCAGCGTAGCGTTATTTTGCTGCCTGGAATTATTATTCTATTTAAGCCGCCATATTGTACACTGTTTTGTGCAGCAAGAATCTATCTAGTCCTATAGCACAGATATCTGCAAACTGCTGGTAATTATTCATCAATCAATGGGAGCAATTTAGTTGGTTCTGGTGCCCTTTAGGCCGGTTTCACACATTCGTGCCTCCGACACGTGTGCGGACATATGCCGGAGGCACGGACATACGGGGACACAGAATCCCTTATGGAGCCATGCACACGTCCGTGTTTCCGCACGGACCGTGTCTCCGTGTGGAGCACATGTGTGTCCATGTGCTCCACACAGCGACTTGTCCGCTTTTCTGCGGAGCCACGGACCGCTTTTTTGTCCAAACGTCCTGCACACGGATGTTCACACTGTGACATCCGTGTGCACGGACCACAGACAAAAGTTAAAAGCCTGAAAATAAAGAATTTCATACTCTCCTCGCTCCAGTGGTGTCTGCTCCTCTCGCTTCCGGTGCCGCTCATTAGGGCTCATGAATATTCACTTCACTGAGCCCAAGAGCGGACCGGAAGGGAGAGGAGCAGCGGCGCTGGAGGGAGGTGAGTATGCGGGTGACAGGCTGTCCGTGTGCTATCCACGGCCCCATGGAGAGCACACTGCACATATTGTGTCACACGTCCGTGACACGTGTGCTCGCCCTGCCCCCAAGCGGCCTTGTTTCACACGTCCATGGTGACACAGATGTGTGAAACCGGCCTTAACCCCATTTCAGTGGAAAAATGTTGTAAAAGTCTTAGGGTAAGTGCACATTACCCGGCGGTTCGGTCGGCGGCTGCTGGCGGGACCCGCCAGGAAGCTCCGGCGCCGTCCACCGGCTTCCTGGCGGGTATGAGCTGCGGGAGCCGGGCGGTATCCGGCGGCTGCCCAGCGGGTTCTCGGCGGCGATTCTGCAGCGGCTGGAAGCAGCACATGATTCTGCTTGCAGCCGCTGCAGAACCGGCCGGTTTTTAGAACTTGGTCATTCTTTGCTAACCCGCTGGGAAACCTGCGGGTTAGCAACGGATGACGCTGGGTAACCGCCGGTATGTGCACAGCCTTGGGCGGGTTACATTAGTTTCAATGTTAATCCAAACGCCGGTTTGGATTAACATAAATTTAAATAAAACTAATGTATGCAAAACGGCGGTTTACACAGGTAAACCGACGAAAACCCGCCCAGTGCGCACATACCCTTAAAAGGGCTTTTTAAGGATTAGAAAAGGTTTTCTTTCTTTTTTTTTTTTTTTTTAAGAAATGGCTTCTTTCATGAAGCCCATTGCAGAACGTTTGACTAAGGGTCCCGTCACACTTGGAGATGTTCCAGGGATCCCGACAACGATACGACCTGGTAAGGATCACTGGAACATCGCTACGTGGTTGCTGGTGAGATGTCAAACGGTCAGATCTACTGAATGACGCAGCAACGATACAGTGCCCCATATAACGACCTCGACGGTCGTTGGGCCTCTGTCACACAGCAGCTAGTCTGATGACTCAGACCTACGTGGCTGAGATCTGAGTCGCCAACGAGGTCGTTGTTAAGGCGTCAAACACACCGATGCATGCTGCCCAGCGGGAACCCGACGATCAAAAGATGGTCCAGGCCATTACGACACGATCGGCAATGTCACAGCGGGGGCACGGTCACTGCTACATGTCAAACATAGCGAGATCGCTGGCGAGGTCGTTGTTGCGTCACAAAACCTGTGACAAAACAGCGATCTCGCTAGGTGTGACGGGGGCTTTACACTCACAGCAGGGACTGTAGTCAACTGTTTAGATAATTTTTGCCAAAGATGTACATATAAAGAGACCACTGCACAGTTTTCTAAAAAATCCCCATCTCTACAGGTCCGACAGCCATTCCATTTCTGTGTCAGTTGAATTCCAACCCAAGGTACACCTCATTCTACTTAATGTGCTTCTGCTTAGGTGAACACCTGAACCAAATCTTAGTTAACGAGGGAAAGTATAAAAAAACACTGCTGTGATCTTCACAATCCTCTAACAATAGGACAGGCTGGATGGCAAAACAAGTGCTAGGAGTGGCCCAAAAGAAATATGAATGAAAAAAATAACTTTTAACCATGCCAAAGGAGTTGATAAAAAAACCCCAATAAGATAGCCATGAAAAACATCCATTGCACTTTGTCAGTTGCATTCCAACCAAGGTACACCTCTTTCTACTTAATGTGCTTCTGATTAGGTGATCACCTGAACTATATTTTATTTAACGAGGGAAAGCATAAAAAACACTGCTATGGTCTTCACAATCCTCTTACAATAGGACAAGCTGGATGGCAAAACAAGTGCTAGAAATAACGCCAAAGTAATTTTGAATGAAAAAATAACTTTTAACCATACCAAAGGAGTTAAAAAGAAAAGTCTTGAGTGAGGAAAAGATGGGCTCAATTTTGGCTTTACTTGCAGAGGTATGCAGTGAGCGTCATGTTGCCTCCATCTTCAAAATATCAAAGGCCGCAGTCCATTACAACAAGGTAAAGCGGCAGACATTGGGGACAACAAACCTACAGACCAGCAAAGGGCGAAAGCGACTCTAAACTGACTGGGATAAACATCGTCTTATTTGAATGTCACTCAGCAACTGCAGTCAACTGAAATCAAGTGAACTACAAAAGAAATGGCAAATGGCAGCTGGGGTAAAGTGCATGACAAGAACAGTTCATAACAGGCTCCCAGAGCAGCTGGGCTCAAGTCATGTAAAGCTAGAAAAAAGCTTTCATCAATGAAAAGCAAAGGAGAGCCAGACTGAAGTTTGCCAAAGATCATAAGGATTAGACCATAAGGGACTGGAGTATAGTAATCTTCTCTGATGAGTCTAATTTTAAGCTTTACCCATCACCTGGTTGTCTAATGGTTAGACTGAGACCTGGAGAAGAGTACAAGCCACAGTGTCTTGCACCTCTCTGTGGAATTTGGTGGAGGATCGGTGATGATCTGGGGATGCTTCAGCAAGGCTTGAATTGGGCAGATTAATCTTTGCGATGGACGTATGAATCAAACCGCATACAAGGTTATCCTTGAAAAACACTTGCTTCTTTCTGCTCAGGCAATGTTCCCCAACTCTGAGGACTGGTTTTTCCAGCATGACAATGCCCCATGCCACACAGTTAGGTCAATCAATGTGTGGATGAAGGAGCACCACATCAAGACCCTGTCATGACCAGCCCAATCTCCACATCTGAACCCCATTGAGAACCTCTGGAATGTAATCAAGAGGAAGATGGATAGTCACAAGTCATCAACAAAGAAGAACTGCCTAAATGTTTGTGCCAGGAGTGTCATAAGGTCACCTGGAAGCAGTGTCAAAGACTGGTTGAAAGCGGCCAAGACACATGAAAGCTGTGATTACAAATCATGGTTATCCACCAAATATTGATTTCTGAACTCTTCCTGAGTTAAAACATTAGTACTGTTGTTTCTAAATAACTATGAACTTGTGTTCTTTGCATTATTTGAGGTCTGAAAGCGCTGTTTAATTTTTATTATTTGGAAGATTTCTCATTTGCTGCAAATAAATACAAAAGTTTTAGCTTTGAATTTTGGAGACACGTTGTCAGTAGTTTATAGAATAAAACAACAATGTACGTTTTACTCAAAAATATACCTATAAACAGAAAAATGTGAGAAACCGAAAATTTTGCAGTGATCTCTTAATATTTGCCAGAGCTGTATTTTTTTTCCTCCAGAACCAGCTCTACCCTATGGCCAGTGTCTGGCGTCGCAGCTCAATCCTGTTTCAAGTGACACCTGTTGCTTAATTCCTGTTTGCAACCATGAAAAGAAAATGACTGGTGGTACCAATCTGAATGGGGTCACATTGACCCAATGGTACCAGAAAATGGTTTAAGGCAGTGCTGTGGCGTCTAAGACGTGTAGAGTCGGACTAAGGAAAATTGAAGAGTCTGAGTCGGATGTTTGATTTACTGAATCCACAGTCTCTGTTAAAGGGTTATGCAACTTTTGACAACGGATGAGGGCGGTGCGCTTGCTCAAGGCGGAGGTGCCATGCGCCTATCCATGCATGAATCAGCAGATATTTGTAGGTGCGATATCACCGCCTCACTCTACTCCGATGCAGAACCGGTTTTTGTAGACTCCCAGCACAAACGCCTTGATGGAACCCAACAAGCTCCATCGTAAGTTATTGAGGCCCAACACAGTGATCTTTATAAAGGGAACCACAACTTCGAAAGGAACTTAAACTTTGTAACTTTCCCCAAGATTTATTGCAGATCTGGCGTTATAGTATTTGTCAGTCCAGATGGCATCATCGTGCCTGGCTATAGGGCCGTCTGCAGAATCCTTTCATCTACTCCTGAGCTTCGTTATTGCTAGCGCTTCGCTCAGTATTAGATTCATTCCGCTGTACAGACGGCTCGTCTGGCGAGAGCTATGTTCTTCAACGTCTTCAGACAGACGAGAAGCGTCTTGATTCAAGCGCTGTAATATCTCCATATAGAGTCCTGTCACTCTCCCCGCACCTTGTCACTTCTGCAAATACGCTCAGTTCCTGTGGTTTACTATAAAGGAAATGTTATCACAAAGTCCAACCTTCATGTTTAAATTTATTTTATTTATTTTTAATGTTGTTTGTTTCTCAATTTCCATATTGGTTTCCATAGAAAGACTGATATCTTGCAACTTTTCACATGGGCCACAATGCCTTATATAAGACTCACACTTTATCTTCTGCACACCTGATTTTTCATCAATCTCATTATTATCACAGACAATATTACAATGACATAAAACACATCTGTATAAAGTAGATAACACAGAATCCACCATTCAGAATAGGTAATGACACAGGTCGTCTCCTCCTCCTCCTGTTTAATGACTGATAGCACCTCTATATACAGTAGATAACACAGGATCCACCATTCACAATAGGTGATATCACAGCTCACCTCCTCCTCCTGTACAATGACTGATAACATCTCTATATACAGTAGATAATACAGGATCCACCATTCACAATAGGTGATATCACAGCTCACCTCCTCCTCCTGTACAATGACTGATTACACCTCTATATACAGTAGATAACACAGGATCCACTATTCACAATAGGTGATATCACAGCTCACCTCCTCCTCCTGTACAATGACTGATAACACCTCTATATATAGTAGATAACACAGGATCCACCATTCACAATAGGTTATATCACAGCTCACCTCCTCCTCCTGTACAATGACTGATAACATCTCTATATACAGTAGATAACACAGGATCCACCATTCACAATAGGTGATATCACAGCTCACCTCCTCCTCCTGTACAATGACTGATACCTCTATATACAGTAGATAACACAGGATCCACTATTCACAATAGGTGATATCAAAGCTCACCTCCTCCTGTACAATGACTGATAACACCTCTATATACAGTAGATAAAACAGGATCCACTATTCACAATAGGTGATATCACAGCTCACCTCCTCCTCCTGTACAATGACTGATAACATCTCTATATACAGTAGATAATACAGGATCCACCATTCACAATAGGTGATATCACAGCTCACCTCCTCCTCCTGTACGATGACTGATAACACCTCTATATACAGTAGATAACACAGGATCCACCATTCACAATAGGTGATATCACAGCTCACCTCCTCCTGTACAATGACTGATAACACCTCTATATACAGTAGATGACACAGGATCCACCATTCACAATAGGTGATGTAACCGCTCACCTCCTCCTCCTGTACAATGACTGATAACATCTCTATATACAGTAGATAACACAGGATCCACCATTCACAATAGGTGATATCACAGCTCACCTCCTCCTCCTGTACAATGACTGATAACACCTCTATATACAGTAGATAACACAGGATCCACTATTCACAATAGGTGATATCACAGCTCACCTCCTCCTCCTGTACAATGACTGATACCTCTATATACAGTAGATAACACAGGATCCACCATTCACAATAGGTGATATCACAGCTCACCTCCTCCTCCTGTACAATGACTGATACCTCTATATACAGTAGATAACACAGGATCCACCATTCACAATAGGTGATATCACAGCTCACCTCCTCCTGTACAATGACTGATAACACCTCTATATACAGTAGATAACACAGGATCCACCATTCACAATAGGTGATGTCACATTTTACATTCTCCTTACTTCATGACCTTTGCCCAGATTATAACATTCTCAGATAATTCCTCGATACAAAAGTTTAAAATTAGTCAATTTCATGTAGCGTCTCCATTTGAAAAAATGTATAAAGGAGACCAAGAGGCATGTGTGAAAATTGTAAGATCTTTATTTTGTATAGATACATGGAAAAAAGCAATCTAGAACTTGTTAAAAAAAAGTACACTCACACAAAATTAAACCCTGGTTTATAGTTAGATTTAAAGAACTTTTATTAATGGTAACATCCAACAAAGATCAGACATACTTATTCTTTAGCTTTTGTTCATGACAAATTATATGACCAATTCCCTCTTGCAATTGTAACATCTGTTAGATTAAAACAGTAAAAAGCAAGATGAACCAATCTTTTTCCCAAATGTATATCAATAGGGCTCTTTATTTTGGGGCACGTGGGGGAGAACTGGTAGGTGTCATATAAACCCTTCTACCATTGCTGCATGGCTGAGAAGTGAGTATATATGATTATTTGTTCACCCACTTACTACTCCTCCATGTGAATTCATTTATAAATCTATTGCAAAAAGTCTGACTGCTCATGGACAACCAGACATCTACAAGAACATACCGCTTTGAACACATGGGATTAATAGAGGCAATGAAACCTTGTTGTACATCTGTTCTCTTTATCGCACAAAACATGGTCCATCACTTCCCAGTGTTTGGGTCTGACCATATGTGCCCAGCCTAATCTCATTTAATCTTTTTTTCTTTTGATCCTATTTCATCTAAACTGTAAAGAAATGTAAGAACAGTGTAAAGATTTTTTTTTCTGTGTGCTTCTGGAGCTAATCCATGTCCACACTCCTTCTTTCTATCCTTGTGTATCAATGGAAGATATTTGGCTGCTGCAGGAAGGCCTCCTCCCTTTTCTGCCCCTCCCTTTTCTGCCTCCCTCCCTTCCCTCCTTTCCTTTCCCTCCCCCTTTTCCTCTTCCCTCCCCCCTTTCCTTTTCCCCCCCCTTTCCTCCTCCTCCTTCCCCCCTCCATCTTTTCTCCCCCTCCCCCCACTTTTCCAGTGTAAACCTACGCCCTCGACCGATTTTGGCCCATAATATTTAAGGCCGAGGGAGCCGTTGCAGCTTTTGCTTGAAGCTTTTTGTTTCCCTTTAGAAATCTCCCCAACTGATTCCTCCCAGATCCGGCATCCGCTCTCCCTAACTGGCCTATGGCCAATGCCCCGTCCTTTGAGATCCGAACCGACACCTGCGCTTCCCGCCCCTTTATTTTCAGACCGGCTGCTCCCGTGAGCTGCGTCCTAATCATCACGCATTCACCAGCATACTAAGTGTGAACAGTTTCTCCGACAACTACGCACCTGTTTCAGATTTAGTATGTTAACGCCTGTCCATTTTTCCGACCCTTCTTTTAGAAAAAATCACTCCCATGCATCTTTTGGTATTATTGAATTTTCCAGTTTATACAGAACTGTTAATTGTATACCCCTTAAAGATCAGAACTGCTAAATAAATTGGCAACTTTTTAAAATCCTAGTCTTCCCTGATTCTGCTTTTTTTTTTTTTTTTTTCTATTTTGCGCTGTATCACTCCATTCCAGAGATGCCCACATTTATTTATTTTGCAGCATAGTATGTGAAATCTCTGTTTCTTTCCAACTGGGCATTTTTCCAGAGCTTTTTTGAGTGTGAGTGCTTTCTCTTCACCTTCCCAGACACTGCCAATCAGAATGCAGCAGTGTATGAGACTGATAGACCTTGAACCAGCTGCTATGATTGGCAGCATCTGAGGCGCACAGTCCAGCGAAGATCTAAAGGCGTGTCCAGTTGGACTGGAATGCAGAGATTTCACATGCTGCCCTCCAGAAAAAGCAAATATGAATATCTCTGTAATGGAGCAACGCAGAGCAAAACGGAAAAAAGCAAGAGAATCGTCAGATTATGGATTTTAGAAATATATTTAACTAAGTTTTTTGAACAAGTCACAGGTTTTCTATATTAACTTCTCTATATAAATCAAGAAAGTTTTCTAAATGTTGTTTTTTCTTCTATTGTTACCCTGTTATCTCTCTGGTCCCATTGTCATTTCTTTTCTGTATTCGCTTTGGTAAGCTTGGAGCATAATGCCTTCCGGTATAATTGATCAAACGGCTTCTACTCCGTAAACCCAATTAGCGGCACCAAATAATAAAGCATTAAAACAATAGGAAGTAATGGCTGCGTCCTAATGCGTTCCTTTCTCTGGATTTGCTCATTCATCCACCAGTCGGCCTTTGATAGATAATAAATGTTTGTGTCATTGTTACGTAGACTGATCCGTTTTATATCTTTATTTTTGCATTGTGGTTTCTAATCTTCTAAGGTTGATGAAGAATTGCCTTGGCGTCCAGTAACGTTACATTCATTATGAACGCTTTCTTCTCTTCGCCCATTCTTTCTCACCACAGTCGTTTGCTTTGATGCAAAAATTAACTTTGACGACAATGCGCAGTTCAGACAAAAGGAGATTTTTGCAATGGATGACACGTCGGAAACTGATCCCATTGAGAGCGAGGCCGCAAAATACGACTTGAAGTACATCGGTATGGATGGGAACATTGCTTGCTTTGGTAAGAACAGAAGTATTGTAACAGATCTTTTGTATCTGCAAACTGTTCATTTAACACAGCTTTTATATAACCAGTTTGGTGATTGTGTTTCAGTAACGGTGAGAACAATGAAATCCTTGTGTTTGTATTGTTCTCATGTCTGGTTTTGACTAACAATATTGTGCATCGCGGAGCAGCTGCTGATGAGTTGGTATTTCAATTCAAGACCTGAATGTGCAAGATATGAAGCATTTAAAGGGCCACTAATTCTGTTACATTACACATTATTTTATAGCTTTCATGTAAATAAAATATGTATACATTGAGTAACTTTGTAAATTATTGCCATTTAAAAGAAAAAAAACAAACATATACTGATCCTTATTTACCTCCTGTATTATTCTCCAGAGCTGCACTCACTGGTCTGCTAGTCCAATCACTATGTACATACATTACATTACTGATCCTGAGTTACCTCCATTATTACACTCCAGAGCTGCACTCACTATTCAGTTGCTGGAGTCACGGTGTACATACATTACTGATCCTGAGTTACCTCCTATATTATACTCCAGAGCTGCACTCACTATTCTGCTGGTGCAGTCACTGTGTACATACATTACATTACTGATCCTGAGTTACCTCCTATATTATACTCCAGAGCTGCACTCACTATTCGGCTGCTGGTGCAGTCACTGTGTACATATATTACATTACTAATCCTGAGTTACATCCTGTATTATACTCCAGAGCTGCACTCACTATTCTGCTGGTGCAGTCACTGTGTACATACATTACATTACTGATCCTGAGTTACCTCCTGTATTATACTCCAGAGCTGCACTCACTATTCTGCTGGTGCAGTCACTGTGTACATACATTACATTACTGATCCTCAGTTACCTCCTGTATTATACTCCAGAGCTGCACTCACTATTCAGCTGGGGAAGTCACTGTGTACATACATTACATTACTGATCCTGAGTTACCTCCTGTATTATACTCCAGAGCTGCACTCACTATTCAGCTGGGGAAGTCACTGTGTACATACATTACATTACTGATCCTGAGTTACCTCCTGTATTATACCCCAGAGCTGCACTCACTATTCTGCTGGTGGAGTCACTGTGTACATACATTACATTACTGATCCTGAGTTACCTCCTGTATTATACTCCAGAGCTGCACTCACTATTCAGCTGGGGAAGTCACTGTGTACATACATTACATTACTGGTCCTGAGTTACCTCCTGTATTATACTCCAGAGCTGCACTCACTATTCTGCTGGTGCAGTCACTGTGTACATACATTACATTACTGATCCTGAGTTACCTCCTGTATTATACTCCAGAGCTGCACTCACTATTCGGCTGCTGGAGTCACTGTGTACATACATTACTGATCCTGAGTTACCTCCTGTATTATACTCCAGAGCTGCACTCACTATTCGGCTGGTGCAGTCACTGTGTACATACATTACTGATCCTGAGTTACCTCCTGTATTATACTCCAGAGCTGCACTCACTATTCTGCTGGTGCAGTCACTGTGTACATACATTACATTACTGATCCTGAGTTACCTCCTGTATTATACTCCAGAGCTGCACTCACTATTCGGCTGCTGGTGCAGTCACTGTGTACATATATTACATTACTAATCCTGAGTTACATCCTGTATTATACTCCAGAGCTGTACTCACTATTCTGCTGGTGGAGTCACTGTGTACATACATTACATTACTGATCCTGAGTTACCTCCTGTATTATACTCCAGAGCTGCACTCACTATTCAGCTGGTGCAGTCACTGTGTACATACATTACATTACATTACTGGTCCTGAGTTACCTCCTATATTATACTCCAGAGCTGCACTCGCTATTCTGCTGGTGCAGTCACTGTGTACATACATTAAATTACTGATCCTGAGTTACCTCCTGTATTATACTCCAGAGCTGCACTCACTATTCGGCTGATGCAGTCACTGTGTACATACATTACATTACTGATCCTGAGTTACCTTCTGTATTATATTCCAGAGCTGCACTCACTATTCTGCTGGTGCAGTCACTGTGTACATACATTACATTACTGATCCTGAGTTACCTCCTGTATTATACTCCAGAGCTGCACTCACTATTCTGCTGGTACAGTCACTGTGTACATACATTACATTACTGATCCTGAGTTACCTCCTGTATTATACTCCAGAGCTGCACTCACTATTCTGCTGGTGCAGTCACTGTGTACATACATTACATTACTGATCCTGAGTTCCCTCCTGTATTATACTCCAGAGCTGCACTCACTCTTCTGCTGGTGCAGTCACTGTGTACATACATTACATTACTGATCCTGAGTTACCTCCTGTATTATACTCCAGAGCTGCACTCACTATTCCGCTGGTGCAGTCACTGTGTACATACATTACATTACTGGTCCTGAGTTACCTCCTGTATTATACTCCAGAGCTCCAATCACTATTCTGCTGGTGCAGTCACTGTGTACTTACATTACATTACTGATCCTGAGTTACCTCCTGTATTATACTCCAGAGCTGCACTCACTATTCTGCTGGTGCAGTCACTGTGTACATACATTACTGATCCTGAGTTACCTCCTGTATTTTACTCCAGAGCTGCGCTCACTATTCTGCTGGTGCAGTCACTGTGTACATACATTACTGATCCTGAGTTACCTCCTGTATTTTACTCCAGAGCTGCACTCACTATTCTGCTGGTGCAGTCACTGTGTACATACATTACATTACTGATCCTGAGTTACCTCCTGTATTATACTCCAGAGCTGCACTCACTATTCTGCTGGTACAGTCACTGTGTACATACATTACATTACTGATCCTGAGTTACCTCCTGTATTATACTCCAGAGCTGCACTCACTATTCTGCTGGTGCAGTCACTGTGTACATACATTACATTACTGATCCTGAGTTCCCTCCTGTATTATACTCCAGAGCTGCACTCACTCTTCTGCTGGTGCAGTCACTGTGTACATACATTACATTACTGATCCTGAGTTACCTCCTGTATTATACTCCAGAGCTGCACTCACTATTCCGCTGGTGCAGTCACTGTGTACATACATTACATTACTGGTCCTGAGTTACCTCCTGTATTATACTCCAGAGCTCCAATCACTATTCTGCTGGTGCAGTCACTGTGTACTTACATTACATTACTGATCCTGAGTTACCTCCTGTATTATACTCCAGAGCTGCACTCACTATTCTGCTGGTGCAGTCACTGTGTACATACATTACTGATCCTGAGTTACCTCCTGTATTTTACTCCAGAGCTGCGCTCACTATTCTGCTGGTGCAGTCACTGTGTACATACATTACTGATCCTGAGTTACCTCCTGTATTTTACTCCAGAGCTGCACTCACTATTCTGCTGGTGCAGTCACTGTGTACATACATTACTGATCCTGAGTTACCTCCTGTATTTTACTCCAGAGCTGCGCTCACTATTCTGCTGGTTGCTATTGTACACCAAAGAAAGACTGTATCCATTAGACATAATTTACTGGGCAGTCTGTCACATCAGCAGTTGTAAGCCAAAACCAGGAGTGGGACAATCGGAGAAAACTTATAGTGCACCACATTTACATGTTTGACCTGCTCCTGGTTTTGGCTTGTATAATACTGGTGTGTGAACTTGGCCTGAGATTTGTAACTCAGAGCCTTGTGCAGACCATGAACCAGGAGATGTGGCCATACTGTTATCACTGATGTGGGTCATAGTACAGAATGTGATCGTTTTGTGTCCTACCCTCAGGCCAAAGGCCGCGTATATGCCCCGTCATTTTAGGATGAGCAATATGCTCAATATTTTTATTTTAATGAAAAGATCCATCACAATAACTGTCTATGTATCATTGTACCGTTATTTTACATTTCATCCTATATTACTGTCTCGGTTACCATTTACAATTCTGCCATCTTCAGAGGTGAAATCTCCCAGCAGTCCCTTGTGGCTCAGCATCGGAACAAATTGTGCTTTGTGATGAACCCGGCACATTGCAGGCGCTCAGCTAAGCCATTAGGGGAATTTCTATCCGTCCATCCTAAAAGACAATTGTCAGAATTGTGAGTGCAACTCTGGAGTATAATAAAGACTTAATATAAGTACAAGATAAGTAACATCAAGAATTCACAAAGTTACTCAAGAAGTGCTTCCGGGTGGACACATCGCTTAGCCCCTTCTGCTCTCTGATCTCAAGGGTTTACAAGTGGAATTTATTAGCGATGCCGATGATGTATTCATGATACCCGGAGAATACCGACACAAATACTAAAAGTGAAAAATACTTTAAATAATGCATATTAATTACCCAAGCGATGACAGTCATTTTAATTTGGTTCTTATCACCAATCACGACTTGAAAATAATAAATATTTATACTCTCTATGAAATGATAATTGTGATGGATTTTTATTCTGCCGTTCCTCTGTTATTCCTACTGGGTGTAGACCAACTGGGTCATGGAAACTGGGCTTACCCTGGAGAGGTGAAACTAAGCGACTTCCTTCCCTAAACTAGAGCCTCTGATGGTGAGGTTAGGCTTTACTGGAAGCCACCAGGTACCGCTCTAGGGGAACTCTGCTCCGTAGCAGCTGACCTCAGGGGGGAAGTGCAGGCACAGGCTCAGGTTCAGCCAGTATAGCTGGTTCAGGCAGGTACTGGCATATACAGAAGGTGCTGGCAGGTATGGGAGGTGGTGGTGGGGACGGCAGGTATGCCTGGTTCAGGCAGGTACTGGCATATACAGAAGGTGCTGGCAGGTATGGGAGGTGCTGGTGGGTACGGCAGGTATGGCTGGTCCAGGCAGGTGCTGGCATATACAGAAGGTGCTGGCAGGTATGGGAGGTGCTGGTGGGTACGGCAGGTATGCCTGGTTTAGGCAGGTGCTGGCAGGTATGGGAGGTGCTGGTGGGTACGGCAGGTATGGCTGGTCCAGGCAGGTGCTGGCGGGAACGACAGGTTCTGGAACACAGGAACAAAATAATGTTGGCGCAAATAACAAACTGGGGATACAAAGTAAATGGAACCTGGCAACTAGTTTACATGTCTCAAGCCGTAAGACCACATCGCTCAGGCACCCCCCAAAGTGGGAGGGTGCTTTAGGTACCTAGTGTACTCCAACCATTGGCTGGGGACACATATAGGATGCGTACACTCTTGCCTTGTATGTGCTCCCTTTGGGCCTGTGCTGTCTCGGATGCAGGACCAGGGGAAGCGACAGATTTCACAGGATCGCTCAATGGGTGATTCCGCTGGCGGACCTGCTGCATGGTCATCAGCTCTAGCGGAACAGCATTTAAGGATAAATTAAAAACAAAAGGGTGCCTGTCCCTAAGTAGTTGTCACTGATTGGCCAGTTTCACAGTACGCAGGGACACCCCCCTCTTCCCCTTCCCCAACATCTCCAAGAGGCGTAACGGAGGAACAGCACAACACAGAGTTCTAAGGAAGAAGTTCCATAGTTTAATTTGGGAGCAACAAAATGTAACAAAATTGGTTGAAAGTTTGTAGACCCAGGTATTTGCACTGCATATGTCACAGCAAAGCTGAAAAAAGAAATGTAATGGATAGAAAAGCAAAAACCGTCTGTGCTGTAGCATTTCCTGCAAGAGATGTAATTGGCGCTGTCAGAGAACTCACTAATAGTTATGGTAGAGGAGCCTTTCAGACCTGCAAATTACTATCATACGTTTCAATCACCAAGCAGTAGTAAAAAAATAAATAAAAATAGCGCGACGAGGCGTCGGCGAGCCGGTTATTGTAAAGCACACTACCCCAATATTAATCCTCACATCAATTTGTACCGGAGCAATTTCACATTCATCAAATGGCAAAGGAGATGACAGGCACCGAGGATGGACGCATCGGTCAATAAACGCTGGGTAAGTCAACTAATAAGAAAGCCGGAAATATTTAAGCATAATTACTATATCCATGGCTGCGGAGGAGGACGAGCAGTGGGTAAACGAGGCTTTCTACATCCGGAACCCCTCTATTGCCATGTATGATGATGTATAACTTATTACTCACCATATGTATAAAGGTGATGCATCCTGCCAGCCTCATAATCGGGCTTAAAACCTAAAGATATCCTGCTTTTTGTATGTAGGGTCAATCGAAAAATTATTTTTAGAAGAGATCAGCTGTCAATTTACAAGTCTGTTATTTATCTGCAGCGCCCCCGGAGGTATAATAAAGCATTACACAATTATGGCAACTAATATCCAAAAAGTAGATTTTTTTTTTTCTTTACTTCACAATTTCCAAAAGATGGAAAAAGTAGGGCATGGTTTACCAGGTTCATGTTCTGGATATATTGATCTTATGACCAAGAGAGATCTTGCGAAGAAAAAAAAAGTATTGAAACAACTTTGTTTCTTGCGTGATGGATTCATTTACCATTGCCTTAGCCGGGCAATTTTGCTTTGGTTCCTGCAGGATATCCCAGACTTTGGTCATTTCATCCACTGTGCCCTTGTATAGAATTTGTAGCTATACAGCCAACAGTGCAGTGTATTGTTGGCCTGTATTCCTTTATGCAGTGTCTCTTCATTGAATTATTGGATTCCCTACATCCATCGTTTTTTCTTTTTTTTTTTTTTCTTCCAGTGAACGGAGCCGGTCTTGCCATGGCTACATGTGACATCATTGATCTTCATGGCGGTAAACCGGCCAACTTCCTTGATCTTGGAGGTGGAGTACAGGAGTCTCAGGTGTATCAGGCCTTCAAGCTGCTCACTGCTGACCCCAAGGTAGGGGGATATCCATTACGTTCATTTTGGCTGCTTATATGTCTGTGAACCATAGGGTAGATAGGAGATCAGACTAATCCATTGGTAGGTTCTGTGTGACTCTATAGTATAGGTCAATGCAATTTTCTTTTAAGAGATAAAACCAGTGCAAGGGTTAAAGTGGAACAATTGCCCTTGACAGGTTCCAGTCTGTTTTTAGAAAGTCTGTATTGCAAAAAAATTACACTGGCTCTGATAACTGTCCCAAAAAAGCATTGGCTCTGCTCAGAGTGTTCCTTTAATAACTTAAAGGGTTTGAGTGACATCAGAAACAGTGCCATGCTTGTGCACAGGTTGTGTCTGGTTTTGCAGCTTTACTTGGCTCACTTGGATGAAACTAATCTGCTATACCAGAAGCAACCAGTGGGAGTGCTGTTTTGGCTTAAACTATATGTATTTACTAGTTTTGTACAAACTCTTTAATGGGATAATAAGACATATAAGGTCATGGACTTTTTGTTTACATAATGAGTAGACTTTTTCTCTTAGCATTTTACTTTTTTTTTTTAAAGTCAAGCTTTATACTTTGGGACTTTTTTTATGCAATGGTAAAAATAACCCCAACGCACAACAACACCGGAGAATCCAAAACCCAACAAACCTTGCGCACTGATGTGCTTTCCGTTCTCGTTGGAAAAAAACGGTGCCTGAGAGTCTGGATCGTACTTGTAATTGGTCCCAGTGTGCGGCGTAATTGATTATGAGTGGTGTACAGATAAATCATCTCACCGAGTTACAGAAGAAATAAAACATTAGTCTAATTAGTGGCCCATCTATGCAGAAAACTAGAATTTACAACGCGTTGTGTGACTTGCAGTTGTCCTGTGATGAATGGTGTATGGCGCAGGAGTTTACATGTCGGGGGGCTTCATGATGGTTAATTCCAGTCTCTGTGTGATACATTATTATCACATTGGTTATAGAATGTCTGACGTAAACAATATTAAACCATTATTCACTTGGATGGATAGAATTACTAGTTAATGGCTAAACAATATTTTCTTGTCTTTAAAAAGTCTATGCAAATTGTTTACTCCCAGTAACAGTAGTCATCAATATACTGTCTGCATCTGAGTCACATAATCACATTTTTGGTATTAAGCCCCCTCCCTTTCCCCCACTGTGTGATGTCTTGTCCTCTATAAACATTTACATCTTCTACACCTATACTGTAATACAGGAACCTGCCCATGATACGCTGCTTATCTCTGCTGCTTCCCAGCTCTCACTATGTATGTTGATGTGAGGAGCTGGCCACGAACTAAAGACTATTAAACCAATGGACATAGGCTGGCTTCACACTTGCGGTTCCCTCCGCAGCGTCCTGCGGAGGGGAACCGCAGGCTGAGTGCAGGCACCGCAAGTCCCTATGTTTAACATGGGGACGCGGGTGCCTGCGCTTTGGTGCAGATTGGCATGTGAACCTTGTGTATGCGCTCAGCTTGCGGTTCCCCTCCGCAGGACGATGCGGAGGGATCCGCAAGTGTGAAGGCAGCCATAGAGCTGACTTTTTACAGCAGGGCGCCCGGTTACATCCATGTTTATTTTGTATTTTATCAGAGATTTTCTTGTTTGTCAGTTTTAAGATCACTTGTCTGTACACAATTGGAAGTCAGGAAGGGGATTGTAAAGGTACCGTCACACTTGGCGACACACCAGTGATCCCGAAAAAAGATACGACCTGGTAGGGATCGCTGGTGAGATGTCACAGTCAGATCTTACCAGCAACGCAACAATGATCTGGAATGATACGGAGGTCGTTAGGACCCTGTTTCTCAGACCTGTAGTATTGAGGTCGTTGGTTGTTGTCTCTGTCAAACACACTGATGCATGCTGCCCAGCGGGACCCCAACGATCAAAATATGGTCCAGGCGACTCTGACACGACTAGCGATCTCACAGCAGGGGCCTGGTCGCTGCTAAGTGTCAAGCATAGCGAGATCGCTGGCCAGGTCACTGTTGCGTCACCAAACTTGTGACTTAGCAGCGATCTCGCTAGCAATCTCTCTTAGTGTGACTGGAGCTTAATAGTGTGTCATCCTAGTCAGCCTCCATGGCCAGAAGCAATCATATTTACATTAGCATTCATTGTCCTGCATCTAGAGGAGAAATCTGTTTGTTCTCTATGCAGGGTGCTTACTGGATACACACCTTTGCAGACTGGCCAGAGACTTCATTAAACTTCTTTTAGGGCCCCGTCACACTCAGCGACGCTCCAGCGAGCCCGACAGCGATAATGACCTGGCCGAGATCGCTGGAGCGTCACTACCTGGTCGCTGGGAGCTGTCAAACAGGCAGATCTCCTCAGCGACCAGGGAGCCGCGTCCACATTGCTGGAAGCAGGAGGACACTGGTAACTATGATAAACAGCAGGTATCTAGGCAGCGCGTGCTACCTAGATACCCAGTGTATATCATAGTTACCAGCGTCTTCCCTGCTTACAGGCTCCGCTAAGCAGGGAGGACGCTGGTAACCATGATAAACACTGGGTATCTAGGCAGCGCACGCTGCGTAGATAACTGGTGTTTACCATGGTTACCAGCCTGTGAGGTCGCTGATCGTTGGTCTCTCGCTGTCATATGCAATGATGCCTGCTGACCAGCGGGAGCGCAACGACCAAAAAATGACCCAGAACACTTAGCAGCGATCAGGCCCCTGCTGTTAGGTCGCTGATCGTTACAAAGTGTTACACATAGCGAGATCGTTAGCGAGATCGCTGTTATGTCACAAAACCTGTGACGTTACAACGATCTCAATATGTGTAACAGGGCTCTACTCTTGAATTGAATTGAACCTGATGGTTGAGGTGGTTTGATGTGCTTATCTTTACCCAGCTAGGGGGCGGATTCCAAGAAAAGTCAGAAAAGAAGTAGTAATGTGTTTGGGGGAGTTTAGTTGGTGCTGTGAATTGGAAGCAGAAAGATCTGTGTTGAAACCAGGTCATGAGCTTATGGATAGAATATAGGGTTGGGAGTTGGATACACGTGCATCGGTAGTGATATTGATCATCTGGATTTAAGGAACAATCCTAAGGACTAGTTTGGAGTTGGATACATGTGCTTCAGTTGTGATATCTATCATCTGGATTTAAGTAAATTAGAAAAGAAAGATAGGTACAAATTGGGTCTTATCCACGGTATCCACTCGGTAGAGTGTGGTTCAAAACCACTCGCCTTGTAAGGTTGTGTAAGACAACCACTGATGAGCGCCATGCTGCTGTGAGCCACCCAATGGTGACTGGAGCCACGTATGCAATGGAGAATGGGTGGAGAGAATGCTGCCGGGCACGATAAAGATGTCTAAGTCAGTCCAGATAGTTCAATGATTTTAGTAGCCTCAACGCGTTTTGTGCACTTATTGCGCACTTCATCAGGAGATGAAATCTACCAAGGTTGAGGCTAATAAAATCGTTGAACTATCTGGACTGACTTGGACATCTTTATCGTGCCCGGCAGCGTGGACTTCTATCCACCCATTCTCCCATGCACACGTGGCTCCAGTCTGGATTTAAGGAAATACCTTAAGGAGTCTTGTTGTCGGCTGGTTTCTGATCTTGTGGACTGGGGGCATCGCATTGTGGCCATCTAGCTAGGGTTGCTGTAATACTGAGTACGGATACAAATAACATTTGTTGCATAGTTATCCTGCCTGGGTGATCATTCCAAACCACAACTTAACATCCTCGCAGGAGGGATTGTGTTTCACATGCTGGGCATGCTTTTTTATTTTTCCTCATTTATCATTTAGGTGATTGTAGTTTACAATTATTCTGTTCTGATTGCAATGATAATCAGTTGCGCATGCACCGCAGTCAGGCTAAACAAATAAAACTGAAACATAAATCATGGCGGTGGGATTCACTAATTGAATGATTCTAGGTGTCCTCATGTCTACAGGTTCACAAATGGTATCATGGCGGATCACTAAGATCTGGAATCGGTAATAAAATTCCACAGTTTTGCATGAGCAGCTTCTAGATTTTTGCGTAATTTACTATTTACTTTGAAAAGATCGAGGGGATGCAGTTGAAGTATCAGAAAACAAGAATTTAACACATATTTTGATGATAAATATCCTATTGGTTTATGTACAGCTGCAATTCCATCCTGTGTCTCCATGGTAACAGACTACAACACATCTTGTGTAGTCAGATCCCCCCGTTGTCTGATACATCTTTTATTTCACCTTGCTTCTAGCTGATCTATTGACCATTGGGATTGGGACCGCTCATGTTTTTGTTTTGCATGAAGTGGAAGATGACTGTTTGTAGACCCCGACACTTACATGCTAGCCAACATTATAATATTAAAGGTCACATGTGTATATTGACATGTAAGGAGGGGAAGAGACATACATGGGGCTGCTACATAAAATGGCCAAATGTACATTTTTTACTCAGGCCAAACCAAAGGGACTA
The DNA here is from genome assembly GCA_033576535.1 of Allobates femoralis. Lineage (NCBI taxonomy): Eukaryota > Metazoa > Chordata > Amphibia > Anura > Aromobatidae > Allobates > Allobates femoralis. The sequence goes on from JARQOC010000007.1 coordinate 82,710,686, forward strand.
GAAGCATCAGCAGTCTAAAATATGTATTAAGACCCCCAGTTAGCGATCAATTATTGTGAAGACTTGAGTGGCAGAGGGACTTTTGAGTCCATTCTAGTCACTACAACCTGAGGTCTACTGCTGTCTCTACAAGCCTCCATTGCTCATGGAGGCTTAAGGGGGAGTCGTAATTGTGGATTACTCTTTAGAGAGGCCTCGAGTGTCTTGCCATTTCCCATAGTTACTGCTTGCTGGCCTTGTGGGTTGTCAAAGTGTGAGTATATTGTAATATATCGTTACATGACCTTGGTGCCCCATAGGAATGTAACTCAGTACGTATCTTGTGCACTAGATCCAATGTTGGACGGCTTCCTTGCTGATGAATTCTAACGAGTGCAAGGCATGCCATTATAATGAAGATGCCTTTAAAGCCCCACCATAGACATTAGAGAAGTCAGCAGAAATTACCAATTTTCATTGGCTGGGTCAGTCAAACCAAACGATCATTTAGATCAATGACCAAGCGAACATTTGTGATCATTGAGAACACTGATGGGCCATGTTGGATTGTTTCTTGGCCAACTGCATGCACTTGCTGTATCATCCGTCGAATGAATCCAACATGGTCGAAGCAGTCGTGATGTTCGGGTGAGCTGTATTGAGGAGCCCGGAGAGAATGAATATTCATCCATCAGCTATGTAATGTATATGGAGCCTTTAAACTTTTTGGTACTTTTGATCAAGCAACCTGCGCCTAACAAGAATTTGTCACCAGGTTTTTGCTACCTAATCTGAAAGCAGTATAATGTAAGAACAGGGACCCTGATTCCAGCGATGTATCACTTACTGGGCTGCATGTTGTAGTTTCAATAAAAAATCAGCAACAATAGATAATCACTAGAGGTCTAGTTGCCTCCTGCTCTGTATAACCCTGCCTCCACCACTGATTGGCAGATTTCTGTGTACACTGCGCATAGGCACAAAGCTGCCAATCAGTGGTGTGGGTGGGGTTAGCCCGAGCTAATCATCCCAAGAACTGCTTGATCTGCAGCAGAGAAACTGTGATTTTACCAAAACTGCAGCAAGCAGCCCAGTAAGTGACACATCAATGTGGAATCAGTGGGTCAGATTACATGGCAGAAACTTGGTGACATAAGTAGGCATGATGTATTATATATTCGTTTGTCACTGCTGTTTTGCTTTAGGCTTTTCTATCTTAAGGGGTTAACGTTCCTTTTTTCTTCCCTTTTTAAGAGCCTATTTTGTTTTTTTTACCGTCACGTAGGTCATGTCTCGTGGTCTAATCCCAAGAAATCCAGAGTCCCTGCTATCTGCCGCTAATAGAATTACATTTCCTGAATGGTGGCGGTGTCGGAGCCTGCCCGGCACTGGTGTTCTTGTCAGCCTCCCGCCTATGTATCTGAATTCTCTGCATTATCTACAGCCAGCACGGGTGAAATCCTGCGAGAGGCGAGGGCTCTGTCTGGCGGTCTCAATCCTCCCCGAGGCTTTTCGCCCTCTCCTAGGTTAATTATTTTATTTCCAGCTTATCAGGGAGTTATTTTCTCTTCCTCCCTATTAATCGCTATCACAGGCGCTGCACCTTTCCCCGTCTCCTCTCCTCAATTAAAACAAAGACGAAAATTGTTTCTGAGCAAACATCTGTGGCAGCGTCGGAATAATTGGAGCCCGTAACGTACTTCTGTAAACAGCCTGTAATTAACACATTTAAAAGTTGAACTCGTTATACAGAAGGTTAAATGCACTTATTGAATTTTTCCGATGGTTAGCGAGCCGCTTAGTAACACTGGTGGGTTTCACAAACTGTAAGGCGGTGTGCACACGGTGCAGATTTGGTGCGTTTTTCATACGTTTTTCAGCGCAGACTTGTTACAAAACCTGACAACAAAGACACCTAAAGTCTCGTGCATTTGTTGAGCATTTTCTCCTTGCATGTTTGGTGCTGGTTTATTCTGCAACATGTCAATTCTTTCAGCCTTTTTTCACCGATACGAATGCGGAAAAATCTGCACCGTAAACGCATCAAAAATACCCTTTTTTCTGAGCATGCTCCGTACACTAAAACTGCCCTGCTCAGTGTAATTTCACTTTAGCAGTCTATCTACATACACCAGAGGTCCCCAACTCCAGGCCTCGAGGGCTGCCAACAGTGCATGTTTTCAGGATCTCCTTAGTGTTGCACAGGGCTTGGAATCATTACCTGTGTATTTGATCACATTATCACCTGTGCAATACTAAAGAAATCCTGAAATCCTGCACTGTTGGCAGCCCTCGAGGCCTGGAGTTGGGGACCTCTGACATACATTATCTACATACACTGCTAAAGTGAAATTAAATAAAGCAATGTATTAAAAATAAAAAAAATAAAGACTTCCCTCTCTGCCGGCTGTCCAGGACCCGAGAAAATGTCCGGATGATGCCAGGACCTTGACCTAAAATATGATTGGCTGGTAGCTATCAGGTGGTATGTCACATCACATCACATGACCGCTTCCGGCCAATCACAGGTCTTTAAGGTCCTGGCATCTTTCGGAGGTCTTCATCTCAGGTCCTGGACAGCTGGCAGAGAGGTAAGTATTTTTTTAATTTTTAGTACATGTTTTCACTTTTATTTTGCTTTCACAGTGTATGTAGATAGTGTATGTAGATACACTGGGAAAGCAAAACTTCAGCCCCGACATGTCACGTGGTGAGAGGAACACAGGATTCTCCCAGCTCCTCCCAGCTCTCTCTGTGTCTGGATCCGTCAAAATCCTGGATCCTGACACAGAAATGGCATCCGGGGTTCACATCCGGGCCTGTCTGTTCCTGTCTGTGGGGTCCTGCAAAAAACAGGATAGGAAAAAATCATGGTGTGAAGGGGGCCTTACCGGTGGAGACCTCATTGAACTTTTGGATTGAATGTACATATGGCTAAGGAGGTTCAGTGTACTTTTCTTTGCTTAACTAGTGGGGCTGATTCCAAGACAAGGAGAATAGAACATGACATGCTTAGAGGAGGTCAGTTGATGCTGGTAAACATGTGCAGCACCATGAAATTAATGGTGCTATATAAAATATAAATAAATAATAATAATTGGAAGCAAAAGGATCTGTGCTGAGGTCAGGTCCTAAGCTTATGAATAGTCTTTAGAGTTGGGAGTTGGATACATGTGCTTCGGTCGTGATTTCTACTATTGGTATTTAAGGAACTATTCTGAAGGTTATTGTGGAGCTGGAGACATGTGCTTCGGTCGTGATATGTCGTCTGGAAGAACCTAAGGATTATTCTTGCCGGCTGGTCTCTAATCCTGTGGACTGGGCGCATTACATTGTGGCCATCTACCTGGAGTTGCTGTAATACCATTTATACATATAAATCAAACTTGTTGCATTGTTATCCTGCCTAGGTGATTATTAACAACCCACAACGTTAGACCCTCACATCCCCAATCCTTCCTTAGCTACAAAACTACATCAGGAGTAGTGGAACGGTACACCAGGTTGCTCGGGAAATTTGGTGCTTTATCCAAGTCGATGACAAAAAAGCAGCCGAGAGTTCAGGCATTTTCAACATTGGCTCTTGTGAGCCTTTCCATAGCCTATCGATTAAAAGCAAATAAGGGTACCGTTACACGAGGCCATATCGCCACCGATTACATAGGCGATGCAGGGGCGTGGCCTATAGCCAGTGACAGCGCCGCTGCGTCGCCTAATGTAAAGGGGCAATGTCGACGCTAAATATCGCCTCTGAGTGGTCGCCTGGTTTTTCAGCACTGCTCTGAAACCAGGCGAGCACATGCCGATCGGCGATGTTACAGGCGATGGGAGCCGTAGGCTCCCATGTTACAGCATCGCCGCTGGGGTTTGTAGACACCCCAGCGGCGATGGCGCCTGTAACATCGCCGTTGCGTTGCCGGAGGTATCGCCACGTATACACAGAGGTTCGAAAAGACCACGGTGGCAGTTCATGGATGCCGAACCAAATCCTTTCAAACCTTTTCCTCCCTGCTTGAATTCCCTACGCCCCTTCCGATTAGTAGACCATCATTGCGGCATGTCACTTGTATGCACTTACATCAAGACTAGTAATCGGAAGAGATGCTAGCTAGTACGAGGAATTTCACCGTGCTCTGGTCCGGTGGCCATAGATCACTGCCGTGACCGCTGGACCTGCAACACTTTTAGCTCAGCTCTGTTAGTTATCAAAATCCGCAGTTAGCCAGCCCCCTCCAATACAGCACTGATGAGGTGCCAGAAACTAAAGACGGGTACAGGGCGGGAAGTGTAATTGTCAGGACTGAGGGTGAAACGAGGACGTTGGTAAAACTTTGGTAACGTAGGTACTTTCTAGTAAATTGTCTAGAAGTTTTTTTTAGTCTTTGACTGTAATTTCTTAAAAACTTGACGTAGATCACTTGAATAACTCCATAATGGCTGCCTTTTATGTCCCCTGCTATTATGTATTAGTCTATAATCAATAGCGCGTGCTGTAATCTTTTTTTTCTATGCGTACCTCAATCATGCCCGCAGATCCACACAGGTTGTCTAATTCTTTTTTTTTTCCCCTTTGTTCAATTACCCAGAATCTAGTTTTCACAGAGGAATTGTAACCCGTTATTGTTTTTGGAGCATTTAATCTCTTTAAATCATGTTCTCCCCCCAATCTTCTTCCTTTCTTTCCTTCGTCTGTGAGCATTTGGCTATGATTTAATTTACTCTCCTCGCTTGTTATAAAATACAACCTTCAGATGGTGTGTGGGCCGCGAAACACTGTTCGCTAATCCGCCTTTTATTTTATATTGAGCAAAATAATGGCATTTATCAAAACCATAATGAGAACTAAGCTTCAGATCGGGTCAAGAGGCTCCAGGCGAGCAGTTAGCTTGTTCACAGTCCTCCTTTTCGCTGTTCCACGGATCACTTGCCGTAACCTTTTGTTAATCTCGGTACAATGCATGCTTATCATAGATTAGGAGGTTTTTGGTTGGTAATGCCTTTTGAATAATATTAGAAATATTAGTTCAACTTTTTTGGTTTTGCATATATGTGGGTTTATGCAATGCTCCAAAAAATAAAAGGAACACTTTAATCCCACATTGGGTCGATGAATGAAAGAATTTATGGTATACTGGTATAAATGGTGCAACAAAATGATGTATTGAAGGTTAATGGAAGCCAAAATCATCAATCCATCCCTGGATCCCAAATCCTTCCTGAAAATTAAAGTAAATTATTTGTATTCGCAGGTCTCATGAATTTCATCATAGCAACTCATGGCATAACATTGTCCCCCCATGTACCCATACATTCTTGTGGGATGGTGGTTGGTGTCCTGGGGGGGATCTCTTTCCAGCCCTGGATTCTGTGGTGCTACTTTCCAGCGTCGGATGCACTGATACATAATAACCAGGAGGGTCTCGGCTTTAGGGAACTTGAGGGCCAGACTATGACATCAGTGCCTTTTATCATCCAAGAAGTGACCACACGCTCCGGCCACATGAGGACGGACATTGGCATGCATCGGGAGGAACCAAGGTCCCACTGCACCAGCGTAATTTCTGACAATGGTTCTAAAGATTTCAATCCCAGAAGTCAGGGGTTACCATCATGTTGAGTTTTGTGTGACCAAATAAGGGTTTTCCTCCGTAGATCATCACTGACCGACCACCAAACTGGTCATGATGCTGACTATCTTCATCTGTCACATTTGCCGAGGGTAAACCTTGGCTATTATGTGAGGATAATGGAACACCAATGCTGAATCTGCCATGTCTGGTGATTTCTAGTTAATGCCAACTGAGCTGCATGGTGCTGGGGTTTGTCCCGCTACAGGACAGCCACCCTCTGAAGTGTTTCTAACAGATTGGTCAAATACATGCACATCAGTACCCATTGGAAGTCATCTTGTAGGGCTCTGGCAGTGATCCTCCTGATCTTCATATAAAGAAGCAGATACCCATCCTGCTGCTGAGTAGATGCTCTTCTACAACACGGCAAACCTTCTTGGAGCGGCATGTATGATTGCACCACCCTGGAGGAGCCGGACAGCCTGTGTAACCTAAATAAATGAAAGGTACCTTCTCATTCTGCTTGTAGTGACGACAAGGAAAACGTAGAACTTGAGAAGAATCGGTCAGTAAAGATAAAGATGAATACTCTTCAAAATCTTTCACTTTCTGGGGGGTTATCCTACATCTTGAAAGCATGGGATTAGTTATTGTCTGTTTTCCTTCTCAATTTTCTGCATCACTGACTGACTGTGCTGAATCTAATGGATAATTACTGGACATGCGAACATAGCCCAAATCTAAAGTGGGGTTCAGCACAGTGACACCTGGGGAATGGTCAGCCAGTTCACCCAGTTTTCCATTTAATCATACTTTTCTATCAGGAATAACAAGAGCAGCTCAATGCTGAGTTCTTATAAAAGATGTTCCATTATTATTTAATACAAAATACAAGAATTTATGAAATTAGACAATGGGTCAATAAATCCTTTTGAAGGCAGTTGTTAGGTCAGATATTCTCGATCGAGTATTTCTGCGAGGACTGACGAGCAGCTGTAGACCTGGAGGGCTTAGCACAATTGTATGGATGTCATATAATACCATATTTGCCCTTCAGAGGTCCACGAAGACAGCTGATCTCTGGGGATGTCACCTCTCCAAATTGTAGCTCTTTTGGTTGCTTGCTGTCCAGGGTAGACCATATGACTTTGGTCACAACCTTCCTCCTCCTTATGGATTGATGAATTGAAGGAGTTGTATGTTTTTTGGACTGGACACCCTAGATACAAAGCTCACTGCTTGATTTAAGATTGATTCTCTTTTAAATTAGCTGAACACTTCATTGCCTTAACTTTGTTCAGTGCCCATCACATTTGTTTTTATTGGGTATAAAATACGAAGCCGGAACAAAACATATTGTTTTTCTCCATCTCTCAGTTCTGCAAAACTGAAAAGTTATTATAAAATGGATTTTTTTGGTTTTCAGTGACATGAGTCTTAGCGGGATGAATGCTCTTGTTTTGATCAAGAAGCTCTACAAAATTTGTTTTACCCTTTAAGGACCCGTCTGTATTGAGCCTTTTGAGATCGAGCTTTTTCTGTGTCAAGATTTGTAGAGCCTTAAGGTCCCCAAATACATTACACTATTGTGTTGTCTCAACCCTCTGATATCAAGGTTCGGCCAACATTCATTGTATGGGGGTGCCAACTGACTGATCGCAGGATGATCACTTTGTCGATAAGGCATCGGCAGACATGTTGAATTACTGCTGTCTCGTAGAGAACACAAGCCCTTGTTCGGATTATGGCAGATATTGCTGAATGAATGGCAGAATTGCTGAAAAAAAAAATACAATAATTACAGCAAAATTAATGACCCTGCTCATAAGAGCTTACAATCTACAACTTCAACAGTAGGTAAGATGTGCTTGTAGTGTCTGGTCCATCCATCATTATGATAAAAATGTTTTTTTTTTCCATATGAAGCCACTCTGTCCTCAGTCAGTATTGTCTATATGCTCTTACATACTATTAGTTGTATGGAGGATGTGGAGACAAATAAATAGAAAGGACCAGGTTCTAACTAACATATAGATGGAGGAGAGAGTTAGGTTACTAAGTTGAGGTGACAGATGTGTTTTTAACAAAACTATAAAAGAAAGAGAGTAGAATAGGGTCTTATGTTTTAAAATACACAATGTAGTCAAAAGGTTGCTGCTCAACCTGGACTAGTTGTGTCGCCCACAACTAGTATAGATGTCCAAATGGCTGCCGCAGGGTCCACACACCACCGGTATCCGTGGTAAACAATGGGAAAGACTAGTAGGACAGTGTTCCTTGGACCCGCGATGCTCATCGAGGAGACAGTCAAACAGTGGAAGATGTAAAAGTGGCTTTTATTGCATCTGACGCGTTTCGGAGTCTAATTCTGACTCCTTCCTCAGGGAGCCTAACAATATTTTAAATGCACTGGACCCGTTGAAGCGTAACTGCGTGAAAGGTTAACCGTCGTCCGACCCTGCACCCCCTCCCTCCCTGCATCCTGTAACTCCAACATGGAATAAATTACACAAAGAAATAACCGGTGAGTGCCTCTTTGTTTTAAAATATCCTAACAATAATATGATATTATTGGCTCCCTGAGAAAGGAGTCTGGATGAGATTCCGAAACTCGTCGGATGCAATAAAAGCCACTTTGCCATTTACCATTGTTTGACCGTCTCCTCTATGAGCAGCGAGGTCCAAGGAACACTGTCCTACTCATCTTTCCCAGATGTGTTTTTAAGGGATGCTTAAAAATATGGGGGCTAGATGTTAGTCGCAACGTTTGGGGTAGTGCATTCCAGAACAGTGGCGCAGCACAAGAGAAATCTTGGAGACGAAGGTGTGTGGTTCGAATTATGGTTGATATTAATCTTATATCAGTTGCAGAATGGAGAGCATGAGTTGGGTGATAGACAAAGTAAGTCTGTAGGTACATATACCGCTTTGTAACACCCACTCATGCAGGAGCTGAGTTGCTACTGCTTGCAAAAGTGAGTCTGAAAATCTCTTAAGCAGGTCCTGAGACCACGCACCATTTAGGAGATTTTCAATAATAGTTACACCTAAGGCTATGTTCACACACACTGTTTTGTGAGGACCCGCAGAGAACAGATCTTCAAAGAACGCAGTGTGTGAACGCCCCTGCGCTTTACTCACCTTGCCACGCTCCCTTGGTGACCCCCGGTGGTGTCTTCTGATTCCCCGCCGGGCAACATAGAGTGCGGCCTCTAGGACCCCACAGCACCATGTGACTGGTGACGTCGCCCGGTCACATGGTGCTGTTTAAGGTCCTACGGTGCCTGTATGAAAAGAGATATCTGTGGGACCGCGGTGAGGTGTATTAAAAGCGCAAAAATAATTGGCATGGTCATTCTTTTTGCAGATGCACTTTGCAGCGTGAAGCGCATCCGCAAAATTGCTGACCATGTGATCGTATTTCAGCAAAAACCATTGCCCGTGGCTTTTGCTGGGATGCGTTACGGCGCTGTGTTTCACTGCAAGAATGGATCAAGATAGCGCTGCATAAATTGTCAAATATGCTACAAGTGAGCATAGCTTATTTCTTTTGGAGAGGGAACAAAAAATACCAGCAATTCCATCAGGATTTTTTATTTTATTTTTGACATATCAATAACTTGGTGTTTGTGCAGTTTTTGAAATTGCTAAATGCATATAGTTTTTATATAATATGGTATTACTATTGCAAGACCCATAAAATTTTAACTTTTAATGTACATACACCCGTATGAGGGCACATACCAAATAGAGGCTAATTTTTGCTGCATAGTGTACATCTCATTTAAAGACCCTTGGCAAATCTATAAAACCAGTCATTTATTTTAATAGTTAAAAGCATCAGCAAGGTGGACCCAAAAGGAAGCAAAGGCTGTTTTGTCCATGTCATTGTGATGGCGTGACACGGTCATCTTCTATTTGTGGAATGGCCTAATATCCCAAAACAAAAGAAGTGGCACACCATACTTACTTTTCCTCCACCTTTCAAAACTTTATAGTACCATGGAAATCCATCAACACCCTATGGATCGCACTGTTGGTTTCAGTGGATGGAAAGAGGGAGCACCCTCACCTTTTCAAACTATTTTGTTTTTTAAGTCAATCTCATCCTTGATATCTGCTAGAATCCGAATTAATCAGCTCTAATCTGATAACTGAAGCCTGACTGCAAGTGGTCAATATAGCACCGCCACAGGAGAAATATAGTATTGCAAAAAAGTGTGATGCACAACTCTGCGGGTCCTCCAGAGAGATCAACATACATTGCAACATCTTTGAGGCTCTGAACAAGACAACATTGAAATCCAATTTGACATATTTGTCAGAGAAGATTGTAATATTTTGTAAAGACCTCTCTGAGGAGGGAACAGATCACCCTCACATTAAACATATTAGAAGTAATTTTAACTGGGAAAGTGAGAAACTAATTATAACCAAGAAAGTTAGTGAGAGGTGACGCTTCAACTTCCATGGAAGTAGGACCTCCTGCAGGGACCAGATAATTACAACAGGGTAAAATAATAATATTTATTCATTTATATAGCGCTATTAATTCCATAGCACTTGATATACATCAGTAATGCTGTCCCCATTGAGGCTCGCAATCTAAACATCCTATCAGTATGTCTTTACAATGTGGGAGGAAACCCATGCAAACATGGGCATTATCTACAAACATCTTGCAGATAATGTCCTTGGTGGATTTGAACCCAGGACCTCAGCGCTGTAAGGCCACAGAGGTACCACTGAGCCACCATACAGTGCTAACCACTGAGCCACCGTACAGTGCTAACCACTGAGCCACCGTACAGTGCTAACCACTGAGCCACCGTACAGTGCTAACCACTGAGCCACCATACAGTGCTAACCACTGAGCCACCATGCAGTGCTACCACTGAGCCACCATACAGTGCTAACCACTGAGCCACCATACAGTGCTAACCACTGAGCCACCGTACATGTCTAACCACTGAGCCACCATACACTGCTGACCACTGAGCCACCATACAGCGCTAACCACTGAGCCACCATACAGTGCTAACCACTGAGCCACCATACAGTGCTAACCACTGAGCCACCATACAGTGCTAACCACTGAGCCACCATACAGTGCTAACCACTGAGCCACCATACAGTGCTAACCACTGAGCCACCATACAGTGCTAACCACTGAGCCACCATACAGTGCTAACCACTGAGCCACCATACAGTGCTAACCACTGAGCCACCATACAGTGCTAACCACTGAGCCACCATACAGTGCTAACCACTGAGCCACCATACAGTGCTAACCACTGAGCCACCATACAGTGCTAACCACTGAGCCACCATACAGTGCTAACCACTGAGCCACCATACAGTGCTAACCACTGAGCCACCATACAGTGCTGTCCACTGAGTCACCATACAGTGCTAACCACTGAGCCACTATACAGTGCTACCACTGACCCACCATACAGTGCTACCTTTGAGCCCATCTCTGAGAATCTGACACTAGAATGTGTATATGTAGAGGTGGAAAATTGTACTTCAAAAGAAATCTGCTTCCTCTGCTCAAAGGGTCAGATGCTAGGGATCCTGTGGTTAGTGATGAATATTGGGGTTTACATAGATCCCATATTCATGGAAGATGTATTTTTGGCATCGTAGTGAATGACCGAGCGTAACGCGTTCCCTCACATCATTGTAAGGCCAGCCGAAGACCTCCAACTTAATATTGGTCAAACGGATGATTGCTATCCATGCCATGTTTCCGTATCTATAGATAGGTAAAATTGTGATGGGAAACATGACCAGAATATCTTCCACCTGGGTCGTCACAAAAATTGTGAAAGACCAGCCCCATATGAGCTCACTAAGGGTATGTGCACATCAGTCGTTTCTGCATCTTTGCAGAACGACCGGGAATCGGTGGAGATTAGCAGAACTGAGTTTTCTGCACTCGCTAGTGTCCCTGGTTTTGTTAGCGTTTTGCTAACGATTTGCGATCGGGTTCCTAGCGTTTGTACAGCGTGTTCTTGGCGATTTCCCCGGCGTGTTCCTTAGCGATTTCCAGACTGGTCTTTGCTGCACTTGTTCAGCTGGACCCGCTGGAAAAACGCTGAAAAGAAGTCACTTGCTCTATCTTTGACAACCGGTCGGAAACCGGTGAATAAACTGAAATCGTCAAGACAAAAATCGTTGTAATGTACACAGCGTTTTCTAAACTCCATTGACTAGCATGTTAATCCTACCGGTGGGTAGGATTAACATAAATTAACATAAAACTCAGAGGGAACCGCCGACGGAAAACGGTCAAAACCAGCCCACAAAACGACTGATGTGCACATACCCTAAGGCTATGTGCACACTGGTGGGCGGGTTTGTGTCGGCGGCGTCTGGGCGGACCCGCCAGGAAGCTCCGGAGCCGTCCACCGGCATCCTGGCGGGTATGTGCCGCGGGTGTGCGGCGGGCTACGGGCAGGTGCACAGCGGGTTAGCGCCGGCGGTGTTGCAGCGGCTGGAAGCAGTACATGATTCTGCTTGCAGCCGCTGCATAACCGGCCGGTTTATAGAACACGCTCATTCGTTGCTAACCCGCTGGGAACCCAGCGGGTTAGCAACAGTTGAGCATGTGTAAACCGCCGGTGTGTGCACACCGGGTGTCGGTTTACATAGGTTTTAATGTTAATCCAAAAGCCGCTTTTGGATTAACATAAATTTACATAAAACTTATGTAAACCGGCCGGCGGTTTACACAGCTAAACCGACCCTAACCCGGCCAGTGTGCACATACCCTAAGAGGTATGTGGGCAGAACCACAATCTAATCAAAACCGGAGTTTGGGTTTCTGTCATTTGTCAGTTCTGGAATGTACAGCAGCTTACTGTGGTACTGTCCAATTTCCTAAGAAAGATCTCCCTCCGCTAAGGTCTGAACCATTTCCATGACTCAGGTTTAAACTTATGCTACCCGGAACGGGTGTCCAACTGACCTGTATAAATGATCATTGGTGGCAGCTAGTTGTTCCTTTTGTTATTGGGGAGTTGGACGTGACTGTACCAGGGTATATATGTGTGTTTTGTATATACTAATGTATCTTAATGAATTAGAATATTATCAAAAATCGATATCATATTGCCATGTTTCTTGGAGCCCAGAGACACATAGACTAATAACTCAATATTCTATTCACTGTTTGATGTCTTATGTAATACGGTGCCGCAGGTTTTAACCCTAAATCCTCCCTACTTTAATTTTCTGAGATAATGAACTTTAGGTTTTCATTGGCTGTAAGCCATAATCATCAACATTAACATAAATAAACACTTGAAATAGATCCCTCTGTGTGTAATGACTCTATATAATATATGTGTTTCACTTTGTTTTGAATTACTGAAATAAATTAACTTTTTGATGATATTCTAATTCTTTGAGATGCACCTGTATATATTCCATTTAGTGGTATATAGCATACGCTCACTGTGAGTTCTCCAATAATCGGCCTAGTAGTGGAAACAGCCGCGACCTTGTCCGTCACTCGTCAGTCAATTACATAATTGCCTTGACGTTCGTAACAGTATTCATTACTAATATCCCACAAATTAGCAATTAGATGAAGTTTATAGGGCACCAGAAACGAAACTGTTGATTATTTTCATTAACATTTAGCTGAATTCCGCCTTAAGTGACATCGGCACGTTCCGATAGGCATTCGTCAATCCGTCAAACTCCATTGACATGATCTGCTCGGTCAGAATTCGATCACCTACTTGCAATCTTCAACCGAGGCTGCAGCTTTCAGGGAAAGGGTAGAAAAAAAATCCCAGGAAATCAATAATTTGATTAAAAAAAAAAAAAAGAAGTGTTTTTAAAAAGGAAAAGTCAATATCTCATGGTATGGAAGTTGAATAACTGATACCCGACAGAAAAAGGAGGAAGAGAAAAAAAAGAAAGTGATTTAAGGTTTTGGAATCACTACGTGTGACTTCTCATTGACTGTACATGAAAGAACAAATTACCGTTTAGTTGGAAAGTCATAGGAACCTTATCAGAACTGTTTAGCTCCTGCCGCTCCCCGGAGCTTTTCTTTTCTGACTGCTGATTGAGTATATGCTCTCTGGATTGTGAAGGATTTTTCTTTAATCAGGACTTGCATGGAAGCACACACTGTTCTGTCTGAAGGAAAAGCAAATAATTCTCCATCCTCCACCTCCAGCCTAAATGCAGAAAGGACTTGTTGGGCTTTTCGGTCTTCGTGTTACCTATTTTGTTTTCTTTTATCATAAACAGAAATTAAAAGGAAAGAGAATCTGTTATGGAAAGAAACAAAACCTTGCTCTGATGGAGTCCCGTTAGCCGTGCAATGTTTGTGGTGGCCTGTCACGAAGTAGCCGATTTGTAAAGTAGCACCGAACCTAACTTTTATCTCCAAGTGAGACATCCTGGAGTGATTCTTTCTAGGGGAGTCTTGGGATTATACATATTTTTTGGGTGGAGCTTGAAGAAAATAGAAATCATAGCTAAGGGGTAGATCACCAAGCTACGAGTTTCCTACTTTGCATTTACTGGAGAAGGACATCATGGTAGGAAGAATAGAGGAAGACCAACAACCCAAAGGTTTGATACAGTTAAGTGAACTGTGACAAAGACCCTGGTGGACCTATCTAGGCTTGGAGAAGACCCTGGTGGACCTATTTAAGGCCCTGTCACACAGAACGAGATTGCTAACAAGATCGCTGGTGCGTCACAAATTTTGTGACGCAACAGCGACCCCGTTAGCGATGTCGTTCTATGTGACATGCACTAACGATCTGGCCCCTGCTGTGAAATCGTTGATCGTTACACACTGCTTGGGTCATTTCTTTGTCGTTGCGCTCCCGCTGGTAGCGCTACATCGTTGTGTTTGACAGGGACAATGACCAACGATCTCAATGCTACGCTATGGAGTGACAATTCCCCACGACCTCGGTATAATTCTGGATCGCTAGTGCGTCGTTTTTGATATCACTGGTGAGATGCCTGTTTGACATCTTGCGTCGTTTTTCACATCGCTGTATCAGCAATCTCTGCACATCGTTATCGGGATCGCTGGTGCGTCGCTATGTGTGACTGGGCCTTTAGGCTGCACATGATCTATCTTCCTAGAGAGCGTTCATTCATCAAGTCGCCATGGTTCAAGATTGAGCTGAAGGCCATTGAAATAAAAGAAAAGATAACAAACTGGGTGGGGGTCCAATGAATTTGTAGAAAAAGGAGTAATTTTGTGTAATTTTGACAGTGTTTCTGGTTGGATTGGGGGTGGTGTGACTGCTCAAAATGCCTGCATGATAATATAGCACATAAAATGCAGCAACTCCAGTGTCTATCAGGCAGAAGTATGTCAGACTAGGTGATGGAAACAGTCGCATGTATTATGGAGACCTTTCAAGGCCTTGGTTTCTCATTGTATAGCCTCCACACACCATTAAATAAATGCCCAAAGCCCTAATTACCTCTGTTTATGTCCTCATCTTCTTAACTTTTGTTTTTGGGTATACTTCTTTTATCTCCTACCTGTCCAAAAGAGTTTTTTACCAGGCTATTTGCGCTCCCAGAGGTCTATGATCCAAAGCTTCTTATAATTTCATAAAGAGTTTTTTAATATTTTCTTAAGAAAAGCACATACAACGCGTTTCGACAGTATAAAATGTCTTCCTCAGGTATATTGTTAATATTGTTATATTTCCTCTACCAAAATCTCCTACCTGTGGCATGTATCATCATACATGCCACAGGTAGGAGATTTTGGTAGAGGAAATATAACAATATTAACAATATACCTGAGGAAGACATTTTATACTGTCGAAACGCGTTGTATGTGCTTTTCTTGCTGATCACTGCAGGTCCAATCCCTGTGAACCCCAGCGATTCCAAGAACGGGGCTATATGAAAGAAGAGGAACACATGCTTTACGTTCAATCTGCTCATTTGAAACAGTGCTCTTATGTTTTTTGGCACCTCTGGTCCATTCAGGACTGTGCTACAGAGCCCCATTCTCAGAGTCATGGGAATCCCATTAGTTGAACCCCAGCGATCGGCAATCTATTTCTGTGGATATGGTATAATTTTGTTCTTTTTCTCATGATAGGGTTGATAAGGTTGGCCCATAATACCATTAGATATTGTCTTAAACCTTTTCCTCCTCCAAGCCAAGTGGGCATAAGGAGTATTAACTGCTTCCACACCAGAAGAAAGGATCGATCTGTTGGTGGAGAGGCTGGGACACCCTTGTACACATTGACTAGTCATCAGGTTTTGGCTAACGTTCATCGATTGATTTTTGGTGTCTCTCCAACATGAGAAGACTAGACTTCCTAGCCCTAGTGGTTCTTTAACTTTATTGACAAAAATCTGATTAATATTGAACATGAGGTGGCTAATGGATTAATCACACTGATGCCAACATAGTGCCTGTTCTGAACTAAACTGGGTTCATTAGAGACCAGATTGAACATTGTTTCCTAGGGACTAGTGATGAGCGAGCATGCTCGGCGTTACTGGCCCGAGCATCTCAGTACTAGGGATGCTCGGCGAACACCATCGAGATGCTCGGACTCCTTGCTAATAATTATCGATGTGACACAATTATACAGCTCCCTTCAGTGCACACAGTGAGCTGGCACCTCACAGAGAGCAGATTGATTGTTAGGTTCCCTCTGGTGGGCATAGCAAGGTGTTGTATGCTGCGACTATTTGAAAGAGCCCACCCTCCCGCCCTTTCCCAGAAACACTCGTTTTATAGCCGGATGTCTGTGGGTGGAGCCTATCACTCATTGACTTGCATTTGGCTTGGTGCTCGGGTCGAGCACCCGAGCATCTCTAAATGCTTGACCAGAGCATCGAGTACCCGACATTTTAATGCTCGCTCATCACTATTAGGGATACATGGTGTCTACCTGCACTGTCCTGGTTTATTACTTTGTCAGACAAGGTGTCCTGAACAATTAGTTGTCACTGATTACTTTGAGCTTCAGCTCAAGGCTAAATGCCAACCCCCTTGTACACACATATGTGTACACACTCTGTCCATTATACCGCCGCACAACCAGCTCGACCCTCACCTGCTGTATCCTGGACCATCCCTTGTAGACGGTGATCCCTTGTTGGCAGGGTTCCCTATCGTAACCTACTGTATCCTCAACCATCCCTTGTAGACTGTGAGCCCTCATGGGTAGGGTCCTTTCTCCTCATCTACGGCATCTTCACCCATCCCTTGTAGACTGTGAGTCCTCGTGGGCAGGGTCCTCTCTCCTCACCTACTGTATCTTCACCCATCCCTTGTAGACTGTGATCCCTCGTGGGCAGGGTCCTCTCCTCACCTACTGTATCCTCATCCATCCCTTGTAGACTGTGAGTCCTTGTGGGCAGGGTCCTTTCTCCTCCCCTACGGTATCTTCACCCATCCCTTGTAGACTGTGAGTCCTCGTGGGCAGGGTCCTCTTTCCTCCTGTACCTGTTTGTACCTTTTATTGTTTGAGTATTGTACTTGTCTGTATTGTGTATACCCCTTTTCACTTGTAATGCACCATGGAATAAATGGCGCTATAATGTATAATATATACACACATTCTTTTATCAATCTCTTTCTGCCTTATTAATCGGGTTTTTGTATATTGTAGTTCATAAAATTGCTTTACGCAATCTGTCATTTTTGAAAAATTGATCAATGAAAGAACCCCAGACCATTCTGAAAACATTCTGTCACATCTCCAGCCAGCTGGGGGAATGCAGACCCTGATTGGCGTTACTTTGCAGTTACTGACATATGTTCATTACTACAGAGAATCCAGAGGAATCCTTGTCACAGGACGGTTATCTGACGGCTTGACGTTCTGAAGCTGCTCAGATGGCAGCGCTTTACAGAGCGAGATTTGTGCTCAGTATTCAGAGCGCAGCCCAATTTAGTACGGATTACGTTTGTCACAATAATTTGTATGCTTTGCCCGTCTCCTGGGGGCAGTGATGCAAACTGTTAATTATGTTTTATTGCACTAATCACGTTTCTCACAAGCCTCTACAGTCACGTGCCCTTGGACATGTAATTGTCGTGCCTAAGATGATAAGGCCACATTTTTTTCGAGATACTAGATTTTTAAAACAATTTTTAATAATTTGTGCATTCTTTTACCTTTTTTTATTTTTTGTTCTTGTTGGATTCTTTTTCCCCTATGTTTCCAATCGAGTAGTTTTTTTTTTTTTTTATTTATAAAAATGTTAAAAATATTCAAAAACACTCAAACTGTATGAAACTGGCTTGTGATCAGTTCTGAAGCTTTGCCGTTTATTGAACCAAGTTTTCCACTCATCAGTTCATGGCGATACCAATTATGTTTATTTTGTTATTTCTGTATTTTTAAATTGTGAAAGAGAAGATAATTTTTATCTTTTTTTTTTTTTTTTAGTTTTTTTTTTTTATATATTTTATTACCTTTTTTTTTTTTTTTTTCTGTAAAACAGAGAAAAAAAATCAGTTACAAAGTATGTTTTTGGTCTACCGTGTTCTAATTATGTGTCATGTTTTAACAGAGTAAGGCCTTTCACATCAGTTTTGAAATTCGCGGCAGATGCGGTGAAAAATTGCATCTGCGCGTTGCCGCGAATTTCAAAAACGCTGATGTGAAGGGCCCTTAAGTATACAGTTTTTTTATGGAAACGGAATTGGTGCTGGACTCTCCCCTTACTCCTTTTTATTCTTTTATTCTTTAAAAAAAAACTTGAACTTGCAATCATTTTATCACTAATATTATATTCTGCAATACTGCGACATTTAGCTAAATTGACCATTTCTTATGGGCTTTATAGGAGGACTGATTTCAATGGCTGATGGCATCCGACAGTCCACCAACTGCCATGGTAACCCATCAGGAGTTGCACTTAAATGGTTTAACAGCAACGAGATCGGAGCTTGATCCGGTTGCTGCTGTTACAAGCAGAAGCCAGTTGACAGCCGATATAGAGTGGGCTCCGCTTCTGAGCCTGCTTCATAAACCCACACCCTTTCTGTGACATATCGTTACCTTCGGTTTCGCTAAGTTGTTTCTGTTATCCACATGGACTTGGACCTTATAGCAAATTCGATGTGCACAATTTTGTCTAATGTATTTTGGGTTCCTCCTTGGTACGACTTCACCAGATGCCTGAGATGAATGGTATAGCCATTTTGCCAGATAATGTTAATGGTGCCCCTTGGAGGAGTGCGGCATGCCGATGTTTTGTAAGTACCGTAATTAATTTGGTTTTTGACTCTGTAACAGTAAAGAAGCCTTGCCTATATCCATGTCTCAGTCATGGAAATCTTCACATGAATTGAATATCCCTTTCTTGGTCCTTTTGTGGAGTCTGAATAATCTCTGGTCATGTGAATCAGATGCGATGATACATTTTAGGCGATTTTCGTACGTCCAGTAATCATCCATTCTAGAATGGATGCCAGCAGCAATTAGTTGGTGAAAAGTTGTGCAGACAATTTTTTTTACCTATTTATTTAAAAAACTGATTTCTGCTGGATCCATTTATTTAATGTTCAAGTCTATGGAATTACGGATATGTTAAATACCGTCCGTTATCTTTCATTCGAAACTGATCCATTAAGCAAACAAGTGATCATTTTCAAATGAAAGAGAAATTGAAGATAAGTAGTATTCAGTGAACATCCATTTTCCATAGATTTTTAGTAAAACTTTCCAAGTCACTTGCACAACTTTATTGCCTACGGATTTCTGCTGGATCGACCAAGATAGATGATTATTGGACATGGATCTTGTCCTTAACCTATTTAAAAATCGAAGTGTTTTGGTCCATAATGGTAAGACATATATGTTTTTGTAATTTTTTTGTTTCTGCACATATGGTCGTATAAACAAACTCCTTTTGAGGTTTTTCTAATTTGTTGAGTTGCCAAAATATTTTTTTTTTGCAAATTTTCCCAATAAATAGTATACTTGGGTGGAGCTATTATATGCCTAAGCGCCAAAGCTCACAAAGACAGAAGATGAATCTGATCCGTGCCGCTGTATAAAAGTAAAGATGGACCAAATTCTTGGTTGAAGCGGTGTTTATTTCAACGCGTTTCAAGGCTATCCCAGCCTCTTCTTCAGGAATACACCAAGAATTTGGTCCATCTTCACTCTTATACAGCATCGCGGATCGTATTCATCTTCTCTTTGTGATCCTTGGCGTTTTGATTTTACCACAATTGTGGAATGGTGGATCCAGCAGCAGCTGAATAAGGCGATAATACCGGTTGTGGGTCACACAACCAGACAAGGTGAGCAGTATTGCACTGAATGTTGACAGCAATTTAAAGGTGATAAGACCCTATTGCGCCCTTGTCTGCTCCTATGGGTATTATATGCCTAAGGGCACTCGGCAGGTACAGTAGAGACCATGGCATGACTGCTCCTTACTTTATAGCTCTATGTATAGTTTTCAAAAAGGAGGCAACTCCTTCACAAACCGCTTCATTCTTCCAAGGGGTTCCAGCTTTTTTTTTTGGCTAGACGGACACCGGACCTACTTCTGCTGGAGTTTAAAGCATAAATGCAAAAGATCCTACTGTAAATATGCATCTGCTGGTCGTTAAAGGGGTTGTCTAATGTTTTTCGGTCTTCCCCAAAGAAGGATGGTGTGTTCCTGAAAATCGACACTGCCTGTTTTTATCGGGGCACTCTCCCATACTACAATGCAGCCTTGGAGGAGCGCAGTTACATGGAAGGTAGTCATATCCAGCGCTGCACTCCAAGCTGTATAGTAAATGGCTTGCCAGCGCTGCACTTTCTGACAATTCTTGCACCTTAGCCATTCTTTGGAACAGAGAGGATTTTTAATAGGAGTTGAATTGTAAACTTGCGTATTTTTACTATCACTTTGCAATTGTATCCAATTAAGAAGTTGAGAATAAAGAGGTTAAGATTTTTGCTCCACATTCTCTAAGCCATAGAAGAGCAGGTCTAGTGGAAAACAATTATCTCCTGTAACCTTTAATAAAGGTGCAGACACACACAGTTTAGCAGCTTCATCTCCTGGGACCATTTAACCCTATTTTCTTACAAGAAACAAGCTATTTAGTCAATTCCCAGACTTCACCTTGAAATCGATAATTGAACTCTATAAAGCCAATGCTATAGGCTCAATGTATTTTTTTAAATGCCTAATATATGCATGCCTGTGTTTTTTTTAAATAATTTTTATTTTTAATCATCCATCTTCTCTATACACAGCAGATATAACTGTTGTTAAAATAAGAATTAATTCTTGATGTAGATAGTTTTTCTAGCGCTCGGGCCAAACATTTGCTTGATACTTAAGCTTTAAGTAAGGAGCTGATTGCCTTGTCAGTCATGGCTGGAGCAGTCCGGGAGCTTCATGGATTGATGCTTGACAGATTAATTAGAAAACTGTCACTTGGAGTAACCACTCTTGTGTTACCTTAAGAAATGTGCCCGTACTAAAGTGCGGTGTCCGGATCTGGAGGTTAAATGTTCGCCAAGACGTAACGCAAAGTGTCACTGGGGGAAATTACCGTACTTGAGCCGAGTGGCGAGAGTGATACCGCTCAAGTTTCTAATCTATTACCTTTCAATTCCTAGAACTATATAATCTGTGCCGTGCGAAGAGCACTCCGTAGTTCACTTGTATTAAAAATGTTCGAAAAGTCCACATAAAAGGATTGTAAGGAGGTAGGTTCAATCGTTCACTATTGCATTTCTCTATCAAGAAATGGTGCCAGTAATGCTAAAATAAAGGGGTTATCCTTAATAGGGTTGAAGCAGGGGCGTAACTACAATAGGTGCAGGGGTTGAGATCACACCTGGGCCCTGCAGCCTTGGGGGGCCCCAAACGTCCCTCTGGCCTATAGAAAAAGACTAATACTATTAAAGATTTGCAATAATTGGGGGGCCCCGTTGGAGCTTTCACATCGGAGCCCCTGGGCCTGAATTTACACCACTAGGTTGAAGATAAGTGAAGATAAGTTAGGTGATCACTTCTAGATCGGCAGTGGCCGGATCGCTACGACACGCACCGAACGGAAAAGTGGGGTAGTTTTATTCTCGTTAGAATGGAGTGACAATACTTGACCACCGCTCCAGTCATTATGAGGCTGCCAAACGATGCACTAAGTTTTATTTCTGGCAATGAGTAGCGTGCCCATTTTGCCAATCACTAAAAGTCCAGTGGTTGGAGCGCTAATGATCTATAAATTGTCACTTATCCTGTGGATAATGAATAAAAGCCCACGCCAGTGGAGAAAAAGCTATTGATCTGTCAGAATGTTATATTTGAGTACAACAGTTTAGAAGATGGCCAACGCTTCATTCCTCCCGGACGTCAATCATGGCCTGTTAGGTGCAGCATTACTGCCCCTCACTAGGCGATCTTTCAGCTTCCTACTGAGCATCCACAACATTGCTCCTAACAAGCCATGATTAAAGTCCGGAGGACCGAAACATCGTCCATCTTGTAACGTGTGTTACCCGTGACCATGATGACCTGCTGACAGATAAATAACTTTTTTTTCACTGTGAAAAGTACAGTGGGTATTTGTGCATTATTGTCTGGATATACATTCCATCACTGAGCACCATTGTACACCCAAGAGTGCCGAGCATGATCTTTCCATTTTATTCGAAGGGTGATAACTCTCTGGACAAACCTTTTTAAGTTTTTTCAAGACCAACATGCCAAAAATGCTGGTTATAGAGGTTTTTAAGTAATTTGCTGTTTCTAGCATAAAAAATACATATATTTTTTTAAAACGTTTTTTGCAAATCTGTGGAGAAAATCTGTCTCCTTCTCTTTCTGGCAGCTACAAATTTAGTCCAGGTCTGCACAACATACAGCCCACATGCAGCCTTGTGAAGGATGTTATGTGGCCCGCAGAGAACCAGGAGGTTCTGGTTCTCATCCTCCTGTATTCAGCTGTATTCGTGTCTTTAAGACTCAAAGACCGTTGAATAGTTGAGCAGAGGAGAGGAGTGCTTGTCATCTTTCACGAGGTGATGAAGATTGTATATATCATTATAGAAATATAAGGGAGGTTGAGTTGGTGTAAAGACACCTTATGGGGCGTGGTGCAGAGGGATTGTGAAGGGGTAACTATGCAGAGGGGCATTGTGGGACATATGAAGTGATGCAAGGTGTGGGGGACATGGAGTGGTGCAGTGTGTTGGGGAACATAATGGAGAGCAGGGTGTGGGGGATAATTATGGATTGGTGCAGGGTTGTGGGGAATAATATGGAGCTGTGCAGGGTGTGGGGGTCCTATGGATAGGGAGAAATTACATAGAGGTGCAGGGTGTATGGGACATTATGAAGCCTTCAGGGTGTGGTGGACAATATGGAGTGGTGTGGTGTATGGGGGGATATTATGAAGTGGTGCAGGTTGTGGGGATAATTATGGAGCTGTGCAGGGTGTGGGAGATATTTATGGTGAGGTTCAGTGTATGTGAGGGGGGTGGTGCTGCGTGTGGGGGGACATTATGGAGTGGTGCTGGGGTGGGGGGACATTATGGAGTAATGCTGGGTGTGGGGGGACATTATGGAGTAATGCTGGGTGTGGGGGGACATTATGGGAGTGGTGCTGGGTGTGAGGGGAATTATGGAGTGGTGCTGGGTGTGGGGGGATATTATGGAGTGGTGCTGGTGTGGGGGGATTATGGAGTTGGTTGCTGATGTGTGGGGGGCATTATGGAGTGGCGCTGATTGTGGGGGGGACATTATGGAGCAGTGCTGGGTGTGGGGGATATTATTGTGTGGTGTGGGGCATATTATGGAGCAGTGCAGGGGAACATTATTTATCAGACCTTTTACATTGGAGTACATATTGAATGTGCGGTACTTGTCACAATGAAATACTTGCAGCCCAGTTTCATGGAGAGGCTGTGAGAGGTTTTACACTTGCTGCGGTCATCCAGCTATTTCCAAGTCACGACTTCCAGCTTTCCGTGCCAGCCTGGTGCAATTTATAAACATCTGGAGAAGCCACAAAGCCTCTCGGGAAGGTAATTACCGTAGTATCTTTTTAAATCATGTTACGGTACTTAATTGTTGTAAAACCTGTAAACCGCGCCGGCCAGTCCTCCCTGGCCAGCATCTCTGTTATTCACTGTGTTCTTTTCCTCTTGTAGCTCCAATTTTACTTCTTGGCTGCAGTCATCAGTCAAGAAAGTTTTTGGAAGCAAAAGTAGTGACTGCGTCCCCAGGCTGGTCCCCCGAGCAAGCAGTAGAGATGCAGAAAGCTTGAACAAGGGGACAAAAGCCTTACGTACTAAATTGTATTGTCATGGACGCGGAGAACAAATTCTGGGTGCTGCGGTTATCATCCATGAATTATATGGAAGGGAGTTTACAAACTAAAACTGGATCTTGATCAAGTCAGCAAACTTAAAGGAAAGGTTCAGTTGAAGTAATTTGGGGATTCTATGCCATGTAGAGCTACCTGTCGAAAATGAACGGGCCATATGGAGGACATGTTAACTTCATTGAATCCGTATTCCCAAGATCTATTACAAACTCTGAACTTTAACACCGAGGACAGATCGGCCTGTTTGTCATCGCCAGCTTTTATGATTTCCAAGGCCGGCTTACCACCTCTTCTTCTGTGCAGTATACAGTCTACAGGGTGGGCCATTTATATGCATACACCTAAATAAAATGGGAACAGTTGGTGATATCAACTTACTGTTTATGGGACATTACGATTTCCCTCCCATATACTAATGTTCACAAACAGGAAGTTGATATCACCAACCGTTCCCATTTTATTAGGTGTATACATATAAATGCCCCACCTATAAATGCCCCACCCTGTATTATTGTGCCGTGCCTCCTGATTCATTAAAAACAAATTTATGACCGTTACCATTCCTGTCATTGGGGCACTTGCCCTATCCACTCTCCACTCAACGATGGCATCACCTTGTGTAGCATCAACCCATGTCAATAAAAGGAATCCGGCAATGTCAATTCATATTTTTCCAAGAAGAATAACTGGAAAATGCAAATAGTTTATAGACGCATGGAGCGCAGGTCTTTGCTAATGAGCCTTCTGAAATCCAAAAAACCAGTTCGTCAGATTTGACTCAATTCAGGGGAGGGAAATTTGATTACCCTCGAATAACTTGTAACAAATTGGTTAAACATTGCACCTCCTCATCCGTTTCTGGCCACTGACCCTGGTCCTCCAATCTCCTCTTTCATCTCCCTTCCATTAGGATCGTAGGTTCCACTGGGTCACTGACGTGTTTGCACCGCACATGGTCCCATGGGTGACTACATGCCTTTGATGCACATCGCAACCCACATTATGGTAGAGGATCTCACCAGAAAAGAACTAGAAATGCTAATTAGAGGTCGGGTATGAGAAGGGCCAACAAGAGGTGAGCGTTAGATTTTTTTTATTTTTTTTTTTTCCTTCAAATCTCTGGCCAATCACAAAATCAGATTCTGAAGTTTTGGTAAATCGGAGGAGACTTGCAGACGGAAGCTTCCCGTTCAGTATTATTAATGGGTGTAAGGACCTAAGTTTAATCAAGCCAGGGGCTTCAATGTCATCCTAACCGGACTATGGAAACCGCGGAGCCAATGAAAGGGCGTCTGGGCCATTGTGCTCTGTATCATATCTCTGCGTCGGGAGCTTTTCATCTATTCAGCGGCAGAAAACCTTCACTTTACAAAGCGCATTCTGAGGGATAGAAATACATTCCATTTTCTGTAATCCAAGAGAAAGATTATTCTCTGTGGGGAACGCAGCGGTGCCTGCGTCTGACAAATTACCCGCTTTCATTATTTCGCAAGACATTCACTTTGAAAGCGGCTGTGCAACAGATTTAGGACAATTCTGACAATGCATTTAGATGAGGGGTGCACAAAGTACTGGGCCATTATTACCCGCATTTATATTGACACTTAACTAGTAGAAGCGGGCGGGACGACGAGGGCTACCTGTCACCGCATCCGATGCCCACGACTGACAGGCCGCCTGGCCGACAAATAGATACGTTCAATTAGCAGACGCCAAACACAATCCCGACTTTTAAGTGGATGCGACGGTAAATGAACATCGGATTGGACACTTGGAGGAAATAAATAAAGTGGCAGGCGCTCATTTTCAGTGTGTCGATAATGGTGGAGATAAAAACCCAAGCACAATAGCGAAAAATAAAGCTTCCTAATACTTCTCAGTCTTTTATTTCCTAGCATTCGTATAGGTTAGCATTTCACCTGGGTCTGTTGCTTGCTCATTGCCTGCCTGTCGTAATGCGATACTAACAAAAGTGCTATAAAATCTTTATGGAGTTGATCTGTTTTTTCGTTAGAGTTCCACACCTCTAGTTTCCCTTATGAGTTTGATCCCAAATCAAACAGCTTTGTTATTCTGGTTTGTAATGCTTTTTTCAACAAGCCTCATCATAAAATGTTTGTTTAGCGCTTGCGCTATATGCTAAATAATTAAGGTTTAAACAAATGCTGAACCTTGTGGACCAGGCATGTGATTAGCTCCACCCCTAGCAGGCAGGTGCATGAGATGCCTACTATTTTTTACATCAGAGGTCTCCAATGTCAGTCCTCGAGGGCCGAACCAGTGCAGGTTTTCAGGATCTCCTTAGTATTGCACAGCAGGCAATGATTCCAATCCCTGTGCAATAGTAAGGAAATCCTGAAAACCTGCACTGGTTCGGCCCTCGAGACTGACATTGGGACCTCTGTTTTACATGCACTATTTGGTTCTCAAATATGACCAGAGTAGTCCATGCTGCAAATTTTTTTTGCATGCAAACCTGAGATTCGAGTCTAAAATAACACATGCACACTAGCACACTTCCATTTGTCCTTGCTCAGTCAGTTGTGCTCATGGACTCTTGTAAATTTAGGCTTACCCAGGGTGTGCCTTACAGGGAAGAGTCCTAAACCTCTCGACTTGGTTGATATCCCAAAGGCCAGGATACATTATTTGGTGCAAGCTCATCCTGCATATCTGGCACACATGCAGCGTACAGATGAGGTTTACCCAGTGCATCTCGCTTCCTATGTGCATGCGCCAGATTGAATAGACCTATCCTGCCCTGTGGGATGTCCTTCACTCTGGGAGGCACAGGACTCTTTCCATGCCTCCTCTTAGTTGAGGTAATTGGCATATAGTGAGTATTTTTTTTTTTTTTCTTCTTTTTTTTTTTTTTTATTACACAACTTTTTCATTTTCTGCACAATGTTAAAATGCACAATTTATACTGGGACATGTGAGAAAACTATTGCAAAGATGAACAATTTTTGAATTTTTATTAAAGTGAAAGGTTCCCTTTAAATGATAAAATTCTGGCTGTGTGCCACAACCACTAGGGGGCATTGCCTGAAGACGAGTGCCATATAAAGTCATCTTTGACCAAATAGTTTCCTAATCTTGTTTTGATCACTTTTTAACTTGCGCTGTGTACACTGGGGTCAAGTCCATGGGTATCGTCACACTTGGCGACGCACCAGCGATCCCGACAGCAATACGACCTGGTTGGGATCGCTGGTGCGTCGCGGGTGAGATGTCAAACAGTTAAATCTCACCAGCAACTCAAAAGTGATCCGGAATGATACGGAGGTTGTCGGGACCCTGTTTCTCAGACCTGTAGTATTGAGGTAGTTTGTGGTTGTCCCTGTCAAACACACCGATGCATGCTGCCCAGCAGGATCCCAACGATCAAAAAATGGTTTAGGCGACTCTGACATGACCAGCAATCTCACAGCAGAAGCCTGGTCGCTGCTAAGTGTCAAACATAGCGAGATTGCAGGTGAGTTCGCTGTTGCGTCACCAAACTTGTGACTTAGCAGCGATCTCGCTAGCGATCTCGGTTAGTGTCACGGGGGCTTAAGGGACCATAAACACAATAGAGAACTGTTGGATAAACAAAAGATGGGTCTGTCGATGGTTCAGCATGCAGCTATTTCTCTCAGATTTGAGTTCTCCCAAGTGTTGCTGCTGTGCGTTTCACCCAAGTGTTGCTGCTGTGCGTTTCACCCAAGTGTTGCTGCTGTGCGTTTCCCCGAGTGTTGCTGCTGTGCGTTTCTCCCGAGTGTTGCTGCTGTGCGTTTCTCCCGAGTGTTGCTGCTGTGCGTTTCTCCCGAGTGTTGCTGCTGTGCGTTTCTCCCGAGTGTTGCTGCTGTGCGTTTTTCCCGAGTGTTGCTGCTGTGCGTTTCTCCCGAGTGTTGCTGCTGTGCGTTTCTCCCGAGTGTTGCTGCTGTGCGTTTCTCCCGAGTGTTGCTGCTGTGCGTTTCTCCCGAGTGTTGCTGCTGTGCGTTTCTCCCGAGTGTTGCTGCTGTGCGTTTCTCCCGAGTGTTGCTGCTGTGCGTTTCTCCCGAGTGTTGCTGCTGTGCGTTTCTCCCGAGTGTTGCTGCTCTGCGTTTCTCCCGAGTGTTGCTGCTCTGCGTTTCTCCCGAGTGTTGCTGCTCTGCGTTTCTCCCGAGTGTTGCTGCTCCCGCGTTTCTCCCGAGTGTTGCTGCTCTGCGTTTCTCCCGAGTGTTGCTCCCCTGCAAAAGTGTCCCGGGTGTTGCTCCCTTTTTTATAACAAAGCCCCTGCCAAACTACTTTGCCAGCGGTTAAAGGATTGGCAGTCTGGATGCTAATTTCTTCTGGCATTACCTGATATTGGCAGGCTTGGACAATGTTTGTCTTGTGTGTATGCGAGCCTTGATTATCAAAGGATAAAAAAACAACTCCTTGTAAAAATTGAATCAGATCTGGCTTTATGTATGGGAACCTCCTCCCTCTCCCTGCGCAGTGACGTCTGCACAGGTCACCGAGTGATCGTCTTCTGTCCACCTCAATACAGTAAATCCTGTGATCAAGCAAATATAAGATGTGAACTGAATGACACAGCCTATACTGGGTTAAGTGTCAATTTCTATGCTAGAGATTTATTCTCTTTATTTCCCCCTTCCCCCGTGCTGGAGACCCCCGTGCAGCTCATACATTGCAATAGTTTTTGAGTGGCGCTCAGAAAATGACAAACAGTAACTTACGAGGAATCAACACTTGCTGTGAACTGCTTTAGAAACATGGAATTCATTGTGTTCATCTCGTAGTCTGACAAATTTCCCAGAACAAATTTATATTCCCTTTGTCTCTCAGTCCTCGGAGATGATATATGCCCCATATGGAAGAGTCATGAGCCGGAGATCCATTTCTTTTCTTTTTTAATATAGAGGCTTCAATGACAGAGCCAGCGTGTTCATCATCCCCCGTCCTCCGCGTTCTCCTCGCGACTCCCGTCTGTCCTCCTCTATGAAGGCCCAAACTGAAAAAAAAAACTTCTATTACGACAAACAAAGCCACAAGCGGCTTGATTAATGGAGGAGGAATCTTCTGATAAAGTCCCAGGTTGTTGAGTGCTTTTCCTACCATAGTGGCTCCTGTACTTCACTCTGAAAGTTCTGCCTGGATGATTCCTGTGTTTAGAGCCCAATACGGTATATACAATATAATTTACAGACTGAAAGTTTTTTCTTTTGTCTGTTTTTGTTTCTTTTTAAAGCCAACTGGAATCATTTGGGCCGGTTACACATTCTGTGAACCCAAACAAGAAAAAACTGCGGCACTCCATCATAAAACATATAGGTGCAACGCTGAACAGGACACATTGTAACAAAAAGACCGGCACTCAAACACCAAGACATGCTTTTTAAATATAGAACAGCATTATAGCTAAGGAAATTTTAAAAAAAGAATACTTTGCTTATAAATATGTCCATATCGATTACCTCTCAGTAGCCACATCAAGGCGTGTCTCTTTTACTCAGTCCTAACCTACTTTTTTCCCTGCACTGTGTCACAGCCTCTCTCTGCAATAAAAACCTCTCTTTGAATGGGCGAGTAGGAACCTGCTAACAGAGAACACCACCACCCATGACTAGCGGGGGAATGGTGCACGGCAGAGGGTGTGGAAATGGGAAACTCAAGCATTTTTCCAGAAGATCTTGCTTAGTTCCCCATTCACTTCCATTATACGCAGGTACCTAGTCGAGGCCGTCCAAGTGTCCGTCTGCTCGTTTTTAGTACTGAGCACCAGAGCAGGGTAGTGCTCACTCATCACTAACCACAGTCTATACACAGACCGTGAATGTTTGTGTGAATCCAGCACTTGTATTCTGCAAATCTCCTGGGGTACGTCCACGAGGTACTAGCAGATTTTACTCTACAGATTTCGTGCAGAAAATCTGCTGTGTGTTACAATACCAGCAAAGTCATTGGGGTTTTCAGAAAGCTCATTCGTGCTCTAAGCAGAAAAACGCAGCAGAAAATTTGCAGCATGTCCATTTATGCTGCGTCTTTACCAATTTCTATCCAAACTGGAAACACGCGGCACATTTCTCCAATGGATCGGGTTATCTTGGACATACCTTTTACAGTTTTTGAAAAATATGGACAGTGAACAGGTAATTAAATGTACCTTCTGCATCCGTTTTGTGTGGCTTCTTTCTGTAATTAAATGAATTAAGCTAGTTTTAGATGTTTCTGACATGGGTTTTAACACTGATCCACGTAAAATAAAAACTGTAAAATCCACAATCAGAACCAACATGGGAGAAATAAACTTTTTGATTTTGGTTATGTGCACGTGGGGTTCTTATTTGGAGGGGAAACTTCTCAATCCTTCTAAATAAAAATTGGAATTTCTGCTCAGTTTCTACTTAAAAAAACGTTTCGAAACACTACCATGTGCATAGCTTTTTTTAATACATTTTTTGCGCATGGGATATTTTCTCTCTTGAAATAGGCTGCAGCTCACGTGACACAATCAGCAGCCACTGGCCGCAGCCTGTGCTGTTTCGTTAGAGTGAACATCCGCTCTGTTCGAATGCTGGTCAGTAGCAGCCCATCAATGACCACTGATCGGCTGCAGCACTCACGTGACGTAACAGTGTCACGCCACTTCGTTGGAACCAGGACTGTTTAGTCTGTGTCCATTTTGGTGGAGTCATATTCAGGGGAATTGAGAAGTTGAAGATAGACGTTTGACGGAGTCTGAGTTGGTGTCCATTTCGGTGGAGTCTGAGTTGGTGTCCATTTCGGTGCAGTCTGATTCCGTTTCCGGCTGTGAGGAGTTGTGTCTTTTGGTGCAGTTGAGTTGGTGTCCGTTTTGGTGCAGTTGAGTTTGGTGTCCGTTTTGGTGCAGTTGAGTTGGTGTCCGTTTGGGGCAGTTGAGTTGGTGTCCGTTTTCGGTGCAGTTGAGTTGGTGTCCGTTTCGGTGCAGTCTGAGTTTGTGTGTCACGTGGGCCTTTTGGTGCAGTCTGAGTTGGTGTCCCATTTCGGTGGAGTTGGAGTTGGAGGTTTGGCTTACCGACTCCACAGCCCTTGTTGGAATGGCACCAGTGCAGAAGGTACGTATAAGATTTTTCTATTGGACAACTCCTTTAAAAGCCAAATTTATTAATGTAGTTTGTCATTTTACAGTTGGGGTAGGGGTGGGGCTCCATGATTCGCCAGCAGCTAAGTTCAGTTTCGGTTTGAAGTCTGTAAAGGATACCTGCTTGAGGGTCTTTTTTGGTGTTATAACTGTATTAAGCCACACTTTTCTTGTATTCCCTGCACTGAGAATAAACATTTAATACCACTCATAAATTACCCTCAATGTGCCTTGGGGGAAGGTCAATACACCCCGCGGTGATGGATACTCCCCCAGTGCAAAATTGACCTGACAAAGTTTAAGATCTAATTATTCTCTTGTTCTCCAAAAGTTTGATACAGGATTTATGAGTAAAAGTAAGGCTAAACAAACAGCGCCACTCTTGTCCTCTGGCTGTGTCTGGTATTGCAGCTTAGCTTGAGAAATGATGACCAGTGTGCGTTAGGTAATACCTGTATACATAGTGATGGTGCGGCAGACACATTTCTCTATTCTTTCGCTGTACGCCCCCATATTGTAGAGAGCGGTGTCATGTCATGTGATCTACGACCTGGGGATTACGGCAAGATTGTAGGTTTTAGTCGCGTAGCAATTCTGTAACTTTGCAGCGTTTTGTTTCAAGAGCGCTCTCTCTTAAGACAAGCAATTACAGTGTCATGTTAGGCTTCTGAGTATTGACTTTCTGCTAAGAGGGATGCGTCTCCGTCTTAAATAGCATCTTGACAGTGTCTTGCTCATAAGTTGAGAAAATCCAGCATTACTGTTAGAACAAGAAGCAGAATTTCTATGAATGAAATCCCTGGCACGAGGCACAAATTGGCTTCTTGTCTCCTTAGATGAATTGCCTTTCACTTACATATAAAGAGTTGATGCTGTCACTCAACATACGGTAAATCTGTAGGTGTAAATGCCACCATTGTCCTGAATCCGGTATGTCTTTTTTTCTTTTTTCCTGCCCCCCTCCATTCTTGAGACATGGTCCTTTCTCCCTTCTATAGTTTCTTAGTCAAGTGGGTGTGGTCCCCAGTATATCACCCACAGATGGGTTGAGAACCACGCCTACTTGGCTAATAAGTTGAGATTTCCATACAGGAAAAAAAGTTCCATATCTGGATTACCATTACAGGACTACTTGTCACACACATTGCAGTCCGACATGACCCTGCTTTGACTGATACTTTACGGTCAATGCACAATCTCTATAAAAAGCCTGGTGTGGGTGCGGGCAGCTCTCCCAGCTCTGCTACATGCCTAAAACTAGATGTTTTATATGAGAGCTGCTGCAGACAGTAATCTGTGTGACACCTTGTTGGGTTTAGGGTTTCTTTGCCTACATTATGTTGCTGTCAGATGAGGTAGCAAAAACCTGCTGACAGATTCCCTTTAAAGGTTTGGTATGTTGTTGCCACTTTATAGTCGTTCTGATCAGTTGGACCACGAGCAAAGTAATGTACAGATCCACAGACTAAACGTTGTGTAGATATGTATTTTTTTAATGAATGTATGTGACACATGAATAGTTTCTCTCCAAAAAAATGCTGCAAAATAAGAATGATTTTAATATAAAGAAGTTTTAACAGTTTATTTTTATTGATTTAAAGAAATTGATGATAAATCAGCATTTGGTGACCGCTCAAGTGCTCGGTACTAGAAATGAGCAGGTCGGGGGCTTGATTCTCATGTACAAAGTATAATGGCAGTCGATAGGAAATTCAAGCTGTTTTTTGAATGACTCTTCCAGAAAAATGTCAAGTTTCCCATCAACGTCCATTATACTCGGTACACGAATCAAGCTGGTCTTAATCCGACCTGCTCGTTTAGTACCGAGCACTTGATCAGTAAAGTGCTCGCTCATCACTAGTGACCGCCCTCTGCCTTCATCAGTTTTTCTCAGTTACTTGCACACAATTTTTGAAGGAACTCTGTAGGAGGTTGAAGACCTGACCTCAAATCTTCTGTATGTAAGTATTGAGCTGATCACTCAGTCCTGCACCCCCAATAAGCACCCACATTGCACCAGACCGGAAATGACGTCCAGCCGATGCATCATACCCGGAAGGAGGAAGCAGGAATTTCAAATTAGGAGCTCCCAGTAGAATGAATTCTGACACCCAGCGATGGGGTGTGATAATAGCAGCGAGGGGTGATGTCAGAGCTCTGGAGACCGCCCAGTCAGAGTACATACCGCAGTCTGGAGGCCTGATATACATGTGAAAATGTAAGTCATAAAGTCATTTTTCAAAGCCAATATAGGACACTATTAGGTCAGACAGGGAAGGGTAGGAGGGATGTCCTAGGAGGGTGCAGCAACAGGTAGTCATAGGTTAGGGGGTAAAAATGAGCTGACAGGTTCTCTTTAAAGACATTGACTGGATCTTTAGGATCATTGTCCGGCTGCAGAATAAATTTGGAGCCAGTTAGACACTTCTTCATAACATTACATGTTGGATAGGAGTCATATATACAACCCCTGACAAAAATTATGGAATCCTCGGGCTCGGAGGATGTTCATTCAGTTGTTTAATGTAGTAGAAAAAAGCAGATCACAGACATGGCTCAAAACTAAAGTCATTTCATATGGCAACTTCATGGCTTTAAAGAGGACCTGTCACCAAACCAGGCATGGTGATCTAATTGCAGCACTGGATGCAGCATGTCTGCAGCATCCAGACAAGGGGTCACCCAGCACTTGAGCAGCCCTGTACCCCGAGATAATACACTTAGAAAACTTACATGCTGCAGCCATTAAGGAGGTGGCTAGAGGCAGGAGCCGAAGGGCAGATTCACACC
Organism: Allobates femoralis; assembly: GCA_033576535.1. Taxonomy (NCBI): domain Eukaryota; kingdom Metazoa; phylum Chordata; class Amphibia; order Anura; family Aromobatidae; genus Allobates; species Allobates femoralis. Next base: position 82,744,434 of record JARQOC010000007.1, read on the forward strand.
CCCTGCATGTTTAATCTGCCCACCGCTGCCAATCATTCTCTCCCTCTTCTGCAGCATTAAACAGAGGTTTTTTTTGCAGAACTTGCCGTTTGGCCCCGCCCCCTGAGGGCCTGATTCCTTTTAGTGCTTCTTAGGGTTGCTTTACACACACCAACTTCTGTGACCAACTTCTGAACAGATCTCAGGTTGCAGTGAAATCATGGACACATTGTTACATTTGTACACAGCCACAAAATGGAACAATGTGTCCATGATTTCACTGCAACCAGAGATCTGTTCAGAAGTTGGTCACAGAAGTTGGTGTGTGTAAAGCGGCCCTTAAAGACATAAAGTTGCCATTTGAAATTACTTTAGTTTTGTGCCATGTCTGTGATCTGTTTTTTCCTACACAACTCAATGGACATCCTCCGAGCCCGGGGATTCCATAATCTTTACAAGGGGTTGTAGATGTGATTATAGATTCCTGTTTTGTTTATTCACTTTGTCTTTTGATATTTTTCAAAAATAAACTATTACCACTTTCTTATTTTAAGACCCATTCTTTTTTTTTTTTTTACTATATAAACGATACATCAAGCATGGTAAATAGTGTCCAAATTTTTCATATAGAGATAAACTATTAACATTTCTATTGTTAAAACAGCCTTAGTTTTTACCATACATACGGTGTGTGTGTGTGTGTGTGTGTGTGTGTGCATATATATATATATATATATATATACACACATATATATGTCAAGCACAGTAAGTATTGTCAACATTTTTCACACATTCACAGATTATTTAGCTATATACTTGAAGTATAATAACACAGGATGATGCATAACACAATCTCCACAGTATATATAGTTGGGTATATACCAGTCCTTATTGTAATATCCATATTATGTTGTTTTTCATATACCGTATATACTCGTGTATAAGCCGACCCGTGTATAAGCCGACCCCCTACTTTTGCCCCCAAAACCTGGGAAAACCTATTGACTCGTGTATAACAGCTGAGGGTGGACCCCAGCACAGGTATACAGCCCCCAGCAGTGTGGTATACAGGCCCCCCCAGTCGTAGTATACAGCAGCCTCCCCAGTGGTAGTATACAGCAGCCTCCCCAGTGGTAGTATACAGCAGCCTCCCCAGTGGTAGTATACAGCAGCCTCCCCAGTGGTAGTACACAGCAGCCTCCCCAGTGGTAGTATACAGCAGCCTCCCCAGTGGTAGTACACAGCAGCCTCCCCAGTGGTAGTATACCGCAGCCTCCCCAGTGGTAGTATACCGCAGCCTCCCCAGTGGTAGTATACCGCAGCCTCCCCAGTGGTAGTATACCGCAGCCTCCCCAGTGGTAGTATACAGCAGCCTCCCCAGTGGTAGTATACAGCAGCCTCCCCAGTGGTAGTATACAGCAGCCTCCCCAGTGGTAGTATACAGCAGCCTCCCCAGTGGTAGTATACAGCAGCCTCCCCAGTGGTAGTATACAGCAGCCTCCCCAGTGGTAGTATACAGCAGCCTCCCCAGTGGTAGTATACAGCAGCCTCCCCAGTGGTAGTATACAGAAGCCTCCCCAGTGGTAGTATACAGAAGCCTCCCCAGTGGTAGTATACAGAAGCCTCCCCAGTGGTGTATACAGCAGCCCCAGAGGTGTATACAGCAGCCCCAGAGGTGTATACAGCAGCCCCAGAGGTGTATACAGCAGCCCCAGAGGTGTATACAGCAGCCCCAGAGGTGTATACAGCAGCCCAGAGGTGTATACAGCAGCCCCAGAGGTGTATACAGCAGCCCCAGAGGTGTATACAGCAGCCCCAGAGGTGTATACAGCAGCCCCAGAGGTGTATACAGCAGCCCCAGAGGTGTACACAGCAGCCCCAGAGGTGTATAGCAGCCCCAGAGGTGAGTACAGTAGCCCCAGAGGTATATAGCAGCCCCAGAGGTGTATACAGCAGCCCCAGAGGTACATAGCAGCCCCAGAGGTGTATACAGCAGCCCCATGGTATATATATGGCCCCCAAATGCTGGCACTCGCCCCCCTCCTTGTAAGGCCCCCCCGGCTGCTAAAGTTACCATCCTTGCTCTTCTGCTCCCCGCCGGGCTCCAATGCTCCGTCCTCTGCTGCATCCGGGGTCCCTGGCCAGTAGCGATGACCCCGGATGCTGCCGAGGACGGAGCATGGAGCCCGCGCGGAGCAGAAGAGCAAGGATGGTAACTTAAGCAGCCGGGGGGGGGGCGGGCTTACAAGGAGGGGGATGAGTGCCAGTTTGGAGGATATATAACTGCTTTCCTCCTGCCGCATGATTGACATGGGAAAAAGCAGTCTATTATATAATGAGCTCACGAATAGTGCACACTGGTGCTCATTTCAGTAAGCTCCCCCCCCATCTCCAGCCTTGTTGCTTACGTATTGACCCTTGTATAAGCCAGGGTGGACTTATCCCAGCCCAATATTTGTTGGCTGAAAAACTCGGCTTATACAGGGAGTTATACTACATACTTAAAACAAGGTGTGATGTTTTATTTTTTTTTATCGTGTAATTTCACGAATACACAAACTAAAGCCGTTCCTAAAACTGGTAAATCCCATTGACTAGCAAATAACTTTATTTTGGCCATTCCGCGGTATCTTATGGATTGCAGCTGTGCGGCCGCCTCTGCAGCTGCTGATGTATTCGGCCATCGCCGTCTCTGGAGCTTTTTAGTGAGCAGGTGCTGGATGAATTGAACAGTTTCATGTCATTTTGTCTTCATGAGTGGTGATACGTAAGATGTTGAGCTAAAGGCAACAAATCCTGGGGATAAATGCTCATGGTGCACTAAACACAGCCGCAGAACACACCAGCTACAAGTCTGTATTAGTTTGTTAGTGTTTACAGAAATGACGCATCGCTTTTCCTCAATTTAGTGATGGATCCTGTTGTAGACCCAACAGTGCTGCTCACCATTATTGACATCCCTTCATTTTTTTCATAAACTCTACAATGTCTTCAGAAATAAATGGAAATGTACAAAAGTGATATCCTCACAATTCTTTAATTAGTGTCCAAACTAATATAACAGGAAACCTTGTCAACTATATACTGCAATTTCAAAGAAGAAACAGAAAACTGCAAGTGCAGCAATAAAGGGCCCCCTCCTACTTGTAATTATTTCCCTCACTGCCCCTTAAAAAGTTATTCCGCACTATGTGATTCCCTTATTTTTTTCTTGCTATTTACAAGAATTCCCTGGAGCAAGGGTGCTCAGTCTTTAGGATATTTGCTATATATATATATATGTATAATATATAATTACTTTCTCATCCTTGTGGAGTGGTTACTTATTCTTTCACATTCTCGGGTCATGTACAAGAGGCATGCTTGGAGTTTGTTTGAGGATCTTAGTTGTTCCGAGGACTGCACTTTCTGGACAGAGTTCGGATGTTCCTTCTGGAATCTGTTGCAGCATATTGTGCAGCCTAGATAGGTCCACTAGGTCATTTTCAAGTCTAGATAGGTCCACCAGAGTCTTATCCAAGCCCAGATAGGTCCTACAGAGTCTTATCAAAGCCTAATAGTCCACCAGGTATCAAGACTGTAAGGCTAGCCTTCAAATGCTAATGTCATCTGCAAGCGTTTTGCAGATGAAAATCATGAAATCTGCATGCAACCGCGACATCTGTGTTTATAATGGAGCGCACGGCGGTCTGCAGATGCTTGCAGACCGCCGTGCGCACCCATTCACTCCTATATGTGATCTGTGCGCAGGCAGATGCCTGCGTACAGATCACACACTCCCGCCCGCACCATGGACGCGAGATGTCGCGTCCTTGGTGCGGATGGAGTGTGTGATCTGTACGCAGGCATCCGCCTGCGCATAGATCACATATAGGAGTGAATGGATGCGCACGGCGGTCTGCAAGCATCTGCAGACCGCCGTGCGCTCCATTATAAACATAGGGGCCGCGGTCTGCATGCAGATGCTTGCAGATGCATCTGCAAAACGCTGCAGATGCATCTGCAAGTCTGAAGCCAGCCTTAAACCTTATGCAAATAAACAGTGAAACTAATAGTCTTCTGGTCACATACAGTTCTGATCACTGTTCTATGTACCGCAATTAGAGATAATGGAACGTTGATTGAGTTGCTACTTCTTTTGATCGTTTCACCCTCTTAAGCCCTAGTCACACATAACGAGATCGTTGTAACACTGACATTACAGCGATCACTCCAGCGGTGTCGCTGTGTGTGACATCTAGCAGCGATCAGGCCCCTACTGTGAGGTCGCTGATCACTGCAAAGGGCTCAGGACCATTTTTTGGTCGTTGGTCTCCCGCTGGTCAGCACGCATCGCTGCGTGTGACAGCGAGAGACCAGCGATCAGTGACCTCACAGGGCTGGTAACCATGGTAAACACCAGGTATCTAGGCAGCGCGCGCTGCCTGGATACCTGATGTTTGTCATAGTTACCAGCTTCCTCCCTGCTTACAGGCTGAGCTTAGCAGGGAGGACACTGGTAACATTGCTTCCAGTGATGTGGAGGTGGCTCCCAGGTCACAGATCGCTGGGGAGATCTGCCTGTTTGACAGCTCCCCAGCGACCAGGTAACGACGCTCCAGCGATCCCGGCAGGGATCCCGCTGTCGGGATCACTGGGGCGTCGGTGTGTGTGACGGGAGCTTAAAGGTCAATTTACTCTGCCGTCGCCCAACTGTTAAGCGACCATTGATCGGTTGTGATCTACCGGCCTGTTTAGATGGCTTTAGTGGTATTCTTTGCAAACTGAGCAATCATTGTGTAGCAGTTGAATATGATGTTGTTGGCAGCACATCTATTGATGTACTGCCAATAATTAATTTTAAAGCCTGCTCAAAAATCTTTGCCCCTACCCAGCTCATGATCAGATTATTGATAGCCTGTTTAGTTTGGCTGATGATTGGGAATGAGCATTCCTATGATGGCTCACTTCCCAACTATCTTAAGGGTACCTTGGATCACAAGAAACTTGACTAGCCCAGTACATTCTCTTTGTCTTTCACCCTTCTCGTCTTCTTTCATTTCACTTTGGGTTTTTTTTTACCCAAGGTTATTTTTGTGGTGGAAGCCTCTTTAAAGGCAGTCTGAAATGAACAGATAAAATGATCCCATTGTTTTAGCAGATTAGGACGTAAACGGCTTAATTTTTAGCCATTTTGTTTTCTGGGACAATGTAATGTGGAGCCGCCTGGGTGATAAGAGAGTCGTCATTCGCCCGCCATTGTTCATTCTCGAATAGATGCCCATGTGGAGATAGCTGATTATTTGTGAAAATGACTTGCGTTGATCGCATGCTGTTCGATAATAAATGAATGGAGGGAAATAAAGAAAATAAAAAGACGCCTCCTCTCCTCTTGTTGGGACTTAGCTCTTGACATTCATCAAAGAGCTGATATAGTAGTAATCTCCTTAAGTATTTATTCTATGTGTTAATTTGATTATTTAGTAATTAGAGCACATTTGGCTCTTGCATTTCAATCACAGTGGCGGTGATGACATAAAATGCCGACTAATTTCTACTTAGTTGTTCATTAAAAATTCTTAAGGTTTTTTGTTTTTCCCCCTACTTTGGTTCTTGAATACCGGTTGACGTCACCAAGATATAAATTGTGTTTTCAAACCCTGTGGGGAGTCTGTGATCTGCAATTTGTCAAGGAGAATGTTTGTTCAGGGAAAATATTTTTTTTTTTTTTTTTTTTTTTTAAAGGCAAGGTTTGACATTTATTATTTAGACTTGGAGAGTAAGTATTGGCCACTTATGGGGGAAGGAAAACAAATTTGGGTGGTGGTACATGCAGCGGAGTAACTAGGTTTTTTGGCGTCTGGGGCAAAGAACGACTTCGGCGCCCCCTCCCCAGAGTAGGTGAGGAGCGGGGAGGGGAGATTGGGGGGGTTGGGGGGTGCTGTCAGCTTTCAGCCCCACCGCCCCTGTTGAGGAAATAGGGGGGGGGGGGTTTGCTGTCAGCCCCGCCGCCCCTGCAGCCTTGGTTGAGGGTGGGGGGGGATTGCTGTCAGCTTTCAGCAATGCCGCTCCTGCAGCCCTGGGTGAGGTGTGGGGTGGGTTTGGTGCCCTGGGTTGGCCCCCCCTCTTAGTTGCACCCGGGGCAAAGGATCCAGCTGCCCCCCCCCCTAGATACGCTCCTGGGTACATGCAGAGCTTACTATTCACGTGCGTTTTCTACTGCTCTTCAAATCAGGGTTGTGGAGTCGGTAAGTTAAACCTCTGACTCAGACGCCTCAATTTCCCTTAATCCGACTCCACCAAAATGGACACTGACTCCACGACCAGGGCTGTGAAGTCAGTAAGCCAAACATCCGACTCCTTCATTCCTCTGAGTCCGACTCCACAGCCCTGCTGCAAATCCCACAGTTTCTCAATACTTCAAATAGAAAAAGTGTCTTCAGTCATCCTCAATACTAGTAGATTATGAAGGTCACATTGAGCACAAGCTTACATCTACTTTAATCTGTTACATTTATTATTACTATAATTATTAGTTGAGAAACCTAATGTAGTGCAAAAGAAAAATTAAAAATTAAAATCTTTCCAATTTTTTAAATTTAATAAAAGGGAGATACTAGGGTCCTTAACTCCTTGTTCTGGTCTCACAAAGTTTCCAAGGTTCTCTGGATACTTCACCGAGGTCAAAATGTTGCTAAAACCAATTCCCCACTTTTTGGTATCAATTCCTGGTCTGCTGTTATTGGTTGAAGATCATAATCACTAATCCAGTAAACTGAGTATCAAATGATGCACAAACATCCAATAAAATTCCAAATTTTATTTGAAGTATTAAAGCACAGACGTTTCTGAAAGACACATATATAGAACTTCAATAAGGAGGTAGTGAAGAAAGATATTTCAAGGGGGACAAGGGTACAAAGAATACATCTCAGCACAGAATAATAACAATAGCTGACAGAGGGACATCTCCATAAAAATCTCCTCTGCCAGCAGAAAAGGATATAAGAGCAGCTCAATGTGCAAATACATACGATATCAAGTTAGTCTATGTCCAAAAGAGACAAACATTGCTTACTACATGTACAAAAAACACATCAACCGTTCCTGAAGGGTACAAGTCAAATCTCGCATCTGTATATTCAAAAAACCTTGCAGCAACTAACACATAGATATTGCACACTGGCCTTTTCTGTAACACCTGAGCAGGGGCAGATATACACTAAACCCACAACAATCTATCAGCTATTGGCACACTAACTGGAAAAAAGTGGGTGGAAGTGCTCTAACTAAACCTTCACTCAAGTTAGTGACACTTAAAGTATAGAGGTTTAAAAGTGGTTAGAGCATTCAAACCCCACTTGGTAACCATCCTGCACACACCTAGAGCAACAAATAAATGCCACGACACTTGGTAATGGACATGCTACGCTGGTACCAACCTGTATATTGTGCCGTCACCCGCTTGATTGGAAAGTTCACCAACCTCCCTCGACGCGTTTTGCCGGCGAACATAATTGACATTACTTAACTTTGGTCAGGATCAGTGGACTATCCAATGTTCATGGGGGACTTCTGGGTTTTCCTGACATGTTTGAGAGGAGGAGTAGGGCTGTGGAGTCAGAGTCCAATTTCATGGAGTTGTAGACGGATGTTTGGCTTAGACTGGCTTCACACACATTTTTTGGGATCCTGTTTTGCCCGTTTGAAAAGGACAGGACAGGATCTATTTTTGGCACCCATGTATCCCTACGGTGCTGGATTGGTCATAAATGGCCATCCAATCCTGCCAGTTCAGTCCCGGATTAGCTTCTGTCCTGTTTTCCGTCAAATCGAGAGGGCGACCGGTACAAAATCGACAGGAACAAATTGGGGAATCGCCACATACATGGAGTCTATAGAAATCAGATCTTTCCGGATCGTTAGTGTACTGAGCATGCTCAGTACACTAAAACTGCTCTGTTCCCATAATTTCACTTTAGCAGTGTCTCTACATACACTGCTAAAGTGAAATTACATTAAGGAATGGTTAAAAATAAGAAAATTAATTCTCACCTGTCCACTGTGTCTCCCGCGATGCATCCACCTCTGATGGCTAAGGACCTTAATCAGCTGATCGGGAAGTGGCGGGGCAACTGATCTGATGGTAATAGCACAGCGCAGTTTAAATCGCCCCAAAACAAATCGGCGGTTGATTTAAACCAGCTGATGCGGTATTGGCTGATCAGGTTGCCCGCCCCTTCATGTAAGTGATTAAGGTTCTTTAGCCATCGAGGTGGATGCATTGTGGGACACTCGGCGGACAGGTGGAAATTATTTTTATTTTTAACCATTCTTAATTTAATTTTCATTTCACTTTAGCACCGTATGTAGATACACTGCTAAAGTTAAATTTCAGGATCAGAGCAGTTTTTAGTGTACTGAGCATACTCAGTACACTAAAATCGGACTGATCTGTTTTCTGTGCTATTCAAAAACGGAGAGAACAGGAATGCCAGAAAATGTGCTGTGAAGCCAGCCTTACTCCTCTGTCCATCCAAAATATATGCATGCTCAGCCGAGCTTGCATATTAGCTAGGCAGTCAAGAGAGATGGCTGGTGTTCGGCTCAGCATTTGGCCAATCATTTTGTAAGGTGTAGAAGGCAAATAGATTAGCTAAGTTTTATCCGTTATCAGTGGTATGTTGTCTGATTTTAGCTTTTTCTTCGACTAGATGTCTGGATGCTCAACCACTGGAGTCTTCCTTGCCCTACCTAATCCTTTGGAATATTAGTTGCATTAGAAATTTCCTGGTTCTCCAAGTATTTAGTGAAATGTTCCCTTATGTACGCAGCATTAACAGTAGATCAATGAGCTCTGTCTCCTTTTATGTAGCCATGAAAAAAAGAAAATAACCCCATCGATATTGGGGCTTCTCCAAATAACCCTTTTGTTTACAGATAATTGTGCTCATGATCCCAGGTCAGCGCAAGTTGTCTTTGCTGGTTTTCCTCATTCTCCAAGCCTCCAAGGCCTGCTAAAAGCAGGAAGTATGGTTGTCGATGGGAAGACTGGTGCTAATGACCACCTACTCACTTAAATCAATAGGACTTCTCACTGATTGAATCATTTAGGCATCTGCAGTGGTCAATAAAGCAATTTACTTTCAAAGGAAAACAATCTTTGGAATTAAAAAAAAAATCTTGTTAATTTGTTAACTACCAACCCATGATGGGTGACCAATGATTAGGTAAAAAAGTCATCTCCCACTTCTTTTTCTTAAATGCGAAATAATTTGATATTTAAAAAGTTTGTATTTACATTAAAACAGCATTTTTGCCTAGTACATATAGGATATGCAATGTGTCTATGCTTGTCCCCCTTACTTTGTTGGAGGTTCTGTCCCACTTCATGAGTTGGTCAGAGAATATGTAATAAGGCGGTCGAGGCATCTAGGTGGAGTATTAATTGCTAGGCCATTTTTGGGAGTTTTTTTCTGGAATCGGGTGTCTCCTGGTCTTCATTGGGTGTATCTCATTATTTTTCTTGTATTCTTGTAACTAGTTTCTTCTCAAGCCAGTAAGTTGGGATCCCCAAATGATATCCTTTAAATTCTGGTTTGCGCTATCTTGATCTCAATATGTTACTGGCTTGGTCTTCCTGGCTTTGACTTTTTGTTTGGCTTCTTCTTTGCCTCTTACATCATGCCATTCCTTGATTCCTACTATTGTAGCCACATCTCCCAGAGAATTATCCCTGATAACTGTGACCGCAAAGTGCTCTGTGTAAACCCATAACCACAAAGAATGTAGTAGTGGTGAAGACCAGGCAACTACGCGTTTTGGCCATTTCTAGTGCCGGTCTTTGGAGACACGATGGATTCACATTCCAACAACTACAAATGAGTTTTCTATGTTAAGACTAAACTAATGGTTTTCTGTAAAATGACTTGTGCCCAAGCTCCTACTTTTAGACCTAAAATTAATTGTTGCAAATATGTTCTTCCAATGCGTTTATGTAAATGTTAAAGCTTTGACGACCAACCAAAATGACGGGACAATGCATCTCACTCCCATTAATTACTCCTCCTTCAATCAGTCCCAAGTCCAAAGCTTCTATTGCCATCGTTCTCTAGTTGTGATTCTCCTGTCACTGCCCAAACTACAGAGAAAAGGCCACTCCGGAGTATTTTACTGCACGCACATTTTTTCTCTCCGAGAGCCAGTAATGAGCCTCTGGAGCTCACAGCTTTGTCACTTGAGAAGAGGCTGTGACAAGTATTCCCAGGGCGATCGGGAATACACGAGCGTAGAGCTTTAGATTTAGGTCAACCTGGCCTCTGTGGAGAGGCAGCGGAAAAAAATTAGAAGTCATAAAAATTATTAAAATGAAAAAAGTACATCAATTAGGTGTGTAGAGAGCCGAGGAGAGCAGTAAGGGCAGGGGGGAGGGCATGGGAAGGCGGGATGGATTTCGGCAGCATCTTGCTTTTGTTTTCTATGTTTGTCTTTGCGTCTCACCGTCCAGTGTTTGGTGAAAATATGACGCTCTCGGAATTAAACATTTTCTGCATTTATTTTTGGGTAGGTTACAGAATTTCTCAAATATGGCCCTAAACTTCTTTTTTTTGTTCAGAATTCTCCACCTTTCCTGTTCTAAAAGTAGAAGACTTTAATTGCACAGTCCCGAGTCTCTGTGGATGAAACCTTTTGGATAACGAATTTATATTTGTCGTCCTCTTTGCAAACACCCAGTTCACCGTTTTCGTTGAACCGTCATCTTGTATCACAAAGCCATGTTTTAGAGACAGAATTACGGCTGCAACATTGAAAGCCGTCACTTTTCTCCTGAACACGGGTCATGATCGTTTCCAGTGTAGTCACCATCAGACTCTGTGTTTTCGGAGGTAGTCTCCCCTCTAAGCAATTCTTTTGAGGCAGAATATCTCCATACATGTTGGGTCCAATGGAGCATGCCACAGTTTTTGCAGAATCCAACAGGTGACTCCTTTATGCCTCTGTGTGAGGTTGAAGGCTTTCGATGGTCCAGAAGTGGACACTATGGCATCCTGACTTCAGCACTGAAAAATTGCCAGGATCAGATCTGCACAAAAAAAATCCACAAGCCAAATCTGCATCATATCATGTATATTTGGCTGTGGGATTTTATCTCTGGAAAAAGGCTGTTTTCCATGACTTTGATAGTGACGGCCTATCCTTTGGTCTCAAACGAGTAAATCCAATGGATATGTATGTGAACGATCCACGTTCCTGTGAGATGAAAAGGACTACAAATATATCCCAGGAACGGTGGCTTTATTCTAAGCGTTTCAGAGCTACATCTTTGCTCCTTTCTCAGGAAAACAACCAAATTATCCTTTGCTCTCTGCACTTTATTGGCCATTCCCAAGTACCGTATATACTCGTGTATAAGCCGACCCGTGTATAAGCCGACCCCCCTACTTTTGCCCCCAAAACCTGGGAAAATCTATTGACTCGTGTATAAGCCGAGGGTGGACCCTAGCACAAGTATACAGCCCCAGCAGTGTGGTATACACCAGTCCCAGAGGTAGATACAGCAGCCCCAGTGGTAGTATACACGCAGCCCCAGTAGTATATACAGCCCCAGTGGTAGTATATACAGCCCCAGTGGTAGTATACAGGGCCCCAGAGGTATATAGCAGCCCCAGTGGTAGTATACAGGGCCCCAGAGGTATATAGCAGCCCCAGCGGTAGTATACAGGGCCCCAGAGGTATATAGCAGCCCCAGTGGTAGTATACAGTGCCCCAGAGGTATATAGCAGCCCCAGCGGTAGTATACAGGCAGCCCCAGTAATGCAGGCCCCCCCCAGCGTCTCTCCGGTCACCTGTAAAGCAAGCTATACTTATCAGTGTCCCGCTCGCACCCGCCGCTGCCGACATCCGCGATCCTCCATCTTCATGCGACTCCTCTTCCTGTTTCCTGTGCGCGTCGCCGGGAATGACGTCATTGCCGGCGACGCGCACAGAAACAGGAAGAGGAGTCGCATGAAGATGGAGGATCGTGGATGTCGGCAGCGGCGGGTGCGAGCGGGACACTGATAAGTATAACTTGCTTTACAGGTGACCGGAGATACCCTGGGGGGGCCCTGCATTACTGGGGATGCGGGGGCTGCTGTATACCGATGTATACATCGGTATGTACCGATGTATACATCGGTATACAGCACTGACTCGCGTATAAGCCGAGGGGGGTACTTTTCAGCCCAATTTTTGGGCTGAAAAACTCGGCTTATACGCGAGTATATACGGTAAGCCAAGCTCCTATTCTGAGCTTCATTAGCCAAGAACGGCCAATTACAGTATACATAGCTGCACTGCTCGTTTCTTACTTTCTGTATTTCCAGCTGCCGTAAGACCTAGAACAGTGATCTTTGGGGGTCCCAAGCGTCAGCCCACCCCAGTAGATCATTGATGAGTTAATCAATATGTAGAAGTCCTGGAAAACCCCATTAAAATCTTGGTGTTTTGGCAGGTAATCTGCTACAAAATCTACACCTCTGCATTACGATGCTAATTTGATTACTGTACTATACTATTACTATAAAATCCAAAGGTGCATGATTCACAACATTTCTGACCCATGTGGATTCATGGCAAGAATATGTTCAGATTGCATCTCTGAAGGGGAAAATCGAAAGCACCAACTAATTTCCACTGCAGACTCTCTCTGCTTTTCTGAAATCTCATCCAAAGTTCTCGTACCGTAATACACAGCATACCTTCCTACCGGAGCACAGCACATAGGTTTCTTAGAGCTGATGAGACTGGTGTACATACTATGAAAATCCATAACAGAATGGATAAATAGTCCTTTCTGAAAAGCTCTTCTGCCCAATATTAAAATTAATATTTTATTAGCCCAGCTTGTTATTTTAACATTTCAAAGTAAGTACATCAACCTCATCAGGTCTAAGGGCCACGTCACACCTGGTGACGTCGGTGGCGATATTCTAGGTGACGCTGGGGAGTGGCCTATCGCCAACGATGTCGCCAATGCGTCGCCCTATGTAACTAGGCGAGGGCGACGCATTTGACTGGTCGCCTGGTTTCAGAGCAGTGCTGTGAAACCAGGCGGCCGATCTGGGGTGATGTGTACACATCGCCCCATGTAAATGGCCGACGGTGACCTGACAGGCAATGGGAGCCATAGGCCATTGTACTGCATCGCTGCTGGGGCTTTGAGACACCCTGGCGGCGATGCCGCCTGTCAGATCGCCGGTGCATCGCAGGAGGTGCCTCCCCCTGTAAACGGGGGATGGCGACGCTGGCAGGGCGCCTAAAGCGTGCGCGCTCCCACCAGTCGCCGCCGACATCTCCGGCAAGGTGGCACCGTGTAACAGGCCCCTAAGATGTGAAATTTAGTGACTCTCCGGCTGTGACCTGCAAAATCATCTGACCGAAACTATATATACAGTGGGTGAAATAAATAATAAACCTGTCACCAATTTTCTGAGTAACTATGGTTCTAAATGTGATATTAACATGAATTTCTAACAAGATGTCAGTAACAACCCATCCAATCAATACAAGCAAAGAAATTAAACCATGGATGTCCATAAATTTAGTGATGTGTAATAATGAGAAATGACGAAGGGAAAAAGTAATGAACACATGCAAAAAGTTATGGAATGTCATAACACCAACTGAATGTTCTCAGTAACTAGAAAGCAATCCTGGCATTTACTGAAAAATATAAGCTATAAGCTGGTTCAACTGATGGCTTATAAAAGCGTGTCTCATTACCAAGGTGCTGCATAAGAAACATCTCATGATGGGTAAAACTAGTGAGCTGTCTCAAGACCTTCATACCTTATTGATGCAAAACATACTAATGGCATTGGTTACAAAAGAATTTATAAACTTCTGAAGTTCCCACTGAGCTCTGCTGGAGCCATAATTTGGAAGTGAAAACAATAATTTCACCATAAACCGGCCATGACCAGGTGCTCCCCATAAGATATCAGACAGAGGAGTGAAATGAATTAGAAGACTTGTTCAAGAGTTGACCACCTGTGGAGAGTTACTGAAAGACCTGGAATCCGAAGGTAAAATTGTTTTAAAGAAAACAATAAAAATATAGTAGGAATTTTGGTCCAGCAGTGCGCTTATTACAGTATTTGGGATGTGATGTCATCTTTTATTTTCAAAAGTTAAAATCCACAGGTTCCATTAATTCCATGTATCTTTCTGGCACAGTAAGTAATAGGGGACTGTGACCCCACATAGTGCAGACTACGCCTTTCGGCTGGAGAACCTTTTTCAAGTCAGACTGGAAAAGACTCTCCAGCCGAAACGTGTAGTCTGCAAGTGGGGTCACAGTCCCCTATTACTGTGCCAGAAGGATAAATGGAACCTGTGGATTTTAACTTTTGAAAATAAAAGCTTACATTTTATGCAAAATACTGCAACAAGCGCATTGCTGGACCAAACGTTCTACTATATTTCTATTTTGTACGTTGTGCATTCACCTGGACCGTGCGAGCATCAACGCAGTGGGAACATACAACCAGAACTAGGCAAGCTGGCTATATATTACCTTTTTTTCGACTTATAAAGAAAACTGTAAATAATGCATTCGCCCTCCATGGCCTTTATGCACACTCCTGTATGCACACTCACCATGCAAGACTCCCATCGCTGAACAATAAGTTGTTTGGAGGCCAAAAGGCAAAACACCATAACGCTATAAAACAGTGAATTTTGGAACTAGGAATATCCTAGTGTGGGGCTGTTTTTCAGCATACGGCACTGGCAAACTTCTTATGATTGAAGGAAGGATGAATTTATAAATGTACAAAGACATTCTTGATAAAAATCTGCTGCCATCTACAAGGATGATGGTGAAACGAGGGTGGACATTTCACAGGACAATGATCCCAAACACACAGCCAAGGAAGCTCTCAGTTGGTTTCAGAGAAAGAAAATGAAGTTGCTAGAATGGGCGAGTCGATCACTGGAGCTGAATCCAATAGAAAATGTCTGGAAGGAACTAAAGCTCAGAGTTCATAGAAGGATCCACAGGACCTGCAGGATGTGAAGGGTTTTAGTGTGGAAGAATGGTCCAAAATCCACCTGAGCAATGCATGTCTTTATTTTCTCCGTACAGGAGGTGTCTTGTTGAATTTCTGTTAATCCAGAAAGTTTGATGTTCATAGCCCAGAACAACTTGGGGAACACAAGGAGAACTATTTTGGAAATGTCTCGGTTTTAAAATTATTATATTGTGTAGTCAAGAAACTCCCATCACAATTTGCACCGCTATTGTGGCATAATTTATTGGTATTAAATTATTTTGATTTGTTTCCTCTTGACTAAGTTCCACTCCTTATTCAAAAAGGCTTTGGAGCTGGCCGAGACTACGATAAAAATACTAAAAGTTGAGATTTTTGTACCACTTTGAATTGTCCAGAGATTTTTTTGAGTTTTCCAACAGATTTACTCCAAAATTCTGGAAAAAAAAAACCAGTTTGGTGAAGTGGGGCCAAAGACCTTACAATACCGTACATACATAATTTCATAGGATTTTTCTTAAAGGAGTAATCCGACTTCAGTCAGTTGTTCATCAGGAAGTGAGAGCAGCCGGTGACTGTTGTCTACAGATGTCCACCAGTTTGTGAGCGGCAAGCATCGTGTGCCAGTCCTTTTCTGATGAATGGAGTAAGATGTGCACATTGTTGAAGTGAGCGGAGCCAGTGGCGGTCATGTCTATAGATGTCCACCGGCTGGCATTTTGCAGCAGTCCTTTTTTGGTGAAAGGAGTAAGACATGCACAATATGGAAGCATGCTGTGCCCGTGGTGGTCATGTCTGTAGATGTCCACCAGTTTGTGAGCGGCTGGCATTTTGCAGCAGTCCTTTTTTGGTGAAAGGAGTAAGACATGCATAATATGGAAACAAGCTGTGCCTATGGTGGTCATGTCTGTAGATGTCCACCAGTTTGTGAGCGGCAGGCATTTTGCGGCAGTCCTTTTCTGGTGAAAGGAGTAAGATGTGCACATTGTGGAAGTGAGCGGAGCCAGTGACGGTCATTTCTAAAGGTTGCTGATGGTTTGTGAGCGGCAGGCATTGTGCACCAGTTCTTTTTTGAAGAATGGAGTAAGATGTGCACATTGTGGAAGCGAGCTGTGCCGGTGGTGGTCATTTTTACAGATTTCCAACAGTTTGTGAGCAGCAGACATTCGCCAGTCCTTTTTTGATGAATGGAGTAAGACGTTGACATTGTGGAAGTGAACGGAGCCGGTCATGTCTATAGATGTCCACCATTTTTGTGAGCGGCAAGAATCGTGTGCCAGTCCTATTCTGATAAATGTGTGCAATATGGAAGCAAGCTGTGCTCGTGGTGCTCATGGCTATAGATGTCCACCAGTTTGTGAGCAGCAGGCATTGTGCACCAGTTCTTTTTTGAAGAATGGAGTAAGATGTGCACTTTGTGGAAGCGAGCTGTGCCGGGGGTGGTCATTTTTACAGATTTCCAACAGTTTGTGAGCAGCAGACATTCGCCAGTCCTTTTTTGATGAATGGAGTAAGACATTGACATTGTGGAAGTGAGCGGAGCCAGTGACGGTCATTTCTAAAGATTGCCGATGGTTTGTGAGCGGCAGGCATTGTGCACTAGTTCTTTTTTGAAGAATGGAGTAAGATGTGCACATCGTGGAAGCGAGCTGTGCCGGTGGTGGTCATTTTTACAGATTTCCAACAGTTTGTGAGCAGCAGACATTCGCCAGTCCTTTTTTGATGAATGGAGTAAGACGTTGACATTGTGGAAGTGAGCGGAAGCGGATGATCTTTTACATTTTACATTTCAGCACCTTGAGCCAATTATTTTGTTCCTTTTAAAAAAATAATCAATAACTCCACATCGTTTTTTTTTTTTTCTCAATGATCATCTGAAAAGAACATCATAACGCACGTTTTCAGTTAATTGATGATTATTCCTCGCGAATCACCGAAGCTCATGCTGTACCTGTCGTGTCAGAAGGAACAATTTACATATCACAGGTTCAGCCTAAAATAAAATGGGAACATTGAACCTCTCTGCTCCTATGCAGCATAAATCCCATGTTATCATTTACTCCTGGAACATGCAAATGAGATGCTAATGAGGTGCGAGCTGCCTGCACTGCCCGCAGCATCCTGCTCTTAATGAAGACCGTATTAGTAATGGTGTGTAAGGTGTAATTTCCATTAATGCTACACAAACAGGAAGTTGCTACAATTGTATTTCTGCAGAAATACCCTCATTAGGAGACTGTACACAATAATAGGAAGGCTTTAAAGAATTAATCTGGAAGGTGCAGTGAGCAATCACCTGGCACTCGGTTTTTTTGCTTAAAAAGTAACAATTGAGGACTTAGACATTGAGCTATTCTTAGGATGTCTTCATGATCAGATTAGTGGGGGTTCAGCAATGGAACCCCCCAATGATTAGCTAGTGTCTGCTGGAAGCCACAGTGCCATCGACTGTAGTGGACATTCTTAGTACTGCAGCTCAAAACCGCATTCACTCATATGGAGTCAAGCTGCAGTACCAAGAAAGGTCACTACGTAGTGTACAGAGCTGTGCGGTTACAACTTTGTGCTTGGTATTTTCAGAACTACTTGGGGTGTCAGAACCCCAACTTTTTTTTATGGATGACCTATCCAAAGGGAGATCATCAGCGTCATAGTCCTGGAAAGCCCCTTTAATAAGAAGATAAAAAAGAAGATACATCTGCAAGGTCGGACCACCCAGAGCTATTTTTTTTTCTTATGGTTGTAACTGTGATTTATTACGAGGGTTGTTCATTATAGATTTCCCCTGACCCATTTTCTGTTGACTGAGGGCAACAAAACTTGTCACAGTCATTAGTCCTTTTCCACATAGGAGCCACCTAGGGACACACACTTCTCCTCCCATTTCTTTATGTAACTGTAAATACTCACTTGTAGAAGTCGACAGGTTGCTCCAAAACCACTCTGTGACTTCAGAAATTAGAGTCTCATATCTGGAAAATGCTTGTCCTTCAAAATAATTTAATTTTGGAAAGAGGTAGAAGTCCGATTGTGCAAGGTCAGGTGAATAAGGAGGATGACATAGAATATCAAAGCTGCAGAAGCTTCTACTTTGATGTGCGTTGGGTACTGGGGCATTGTCTTACAGAAGGCGGACACCTCTGGTGAGCATGCCATGTCTGTTGGTTTTGATAGCCTCACGCAATTTCTGCAGCAGTGAAGCATAGTATTCCACACTAGTCATGGATACACTTTGCTAAGAAATCCATATAGACTACTTTGTGCTGGTCCAAAAGACTGTGAGCATAACCTTGATGCTTCCATCAACTGGACTTGAGGCTCTGGATCATAGTGATGGACCCAGCTTTCATCCTGTGTGATCAGCCTGTTGAAAAAGTCCTTCTGGTTTCCATAGCCTATATGGGGCAGACAAAGGCACAAATAGGGTCTTATCCGAGGAAAAACAGGTACAATGTCGGTAGTCTTTGATACTGCCACCTTGCTGGGTTGTACCGCTCAGAACCTGTATAAGCGCTATGCAGCTGCTGCTGGAGCTGGATCCACACTTCCACGCGTATAATGGTGGAGGTACAACAATCAATAGGATGGTGTGTCGTCATCCGCGCTGCCACATCAAAAGAAAACCAAGGAATTATAAATGGCAGGTTTATTGCACATTCTACATATTTCAGAGTCGTCCCTGCTTCTTCCTCAGGATATACATCATCAAATATTCTGCGGAAAGAGCAGGGTCGACTCCGAAACGCGTGCGAATTGTTAACACTGCTTTTGAAAATGGCCTTCAGTTTCTGATTGGTGTGTCAGCGATACAAATGGTCCCCGATACCCGCCACAAGTTTACCCCATTGGAATGGAGATGTCCGTCTCCCTGTCGCAAGATGGGGAATTGTCACCCAACCTTTTGGATCTCATCGAACTCACCTTGGTGTGTGGACGCTCCATGACTCTCGTATCCACTGGGTCCATTATAAACTAGCCACCGTCACTTCAGCAGCTGTAAGAAATGACCTTATCAGCTCAGAGTCTGCAATTGGGCAGCTAACTTAGAGACCTGTATCAGTTTCTGCATCCTGCAATAAATAGAAGTGGGTCAGGGGAAATCTTTAATTAATGCAGCTCGTACGTCTTCATTAGAGCTTTAAATACAAAATGGATGAATACCTTTAATCAAGACTATTTGCAAAGTTGTGACTTCTATGTTAGAGGCATTAGAAGAATAAAATAGTATAATTATTCGCAATGTTGAGCATTCCTTTAATTTTCGGGGTGTACCCTAGGACATGGCTCTCCAACCTATTAGCGTTTTCATTACTTCAGGTACACCACAGGCTTATCGTAATGGTTAATGGCCATGGTTGTCTTACCTACACCGTTGCCATCTTACTGATTCCTTACAGGTGCTGTTATACACAAGAAATATCATAGACCAGAAACAAAAAATCCCAGTGTACAGCAAAAAAAAAAAATAATAAATTTGTCGGGCATTGTGTTTCTGTAATTGAATGGTTTTCGTAAAAGGATTTATGAACAGGAAGATGATATTGAATCTTCCTGGAACACCCAGAACTGGCACAGAGAAGCTTATATGGTGCATCTGGCACCACTACAAAGAGAGCGGAGCTGGAGGAGGCAGCCAGTACATCTGCTGGTAGTTGGACGTCTCGCTCCATGCACAATATGCGTATGTTCCCTGCACAGGATGCAAAAATCTCTCTTTCCATTTTGTTCTGACATTTGCCAGGGAGTTTGGTGAGTAAATGCTTCCACGGTAGCAGCATATGCCTGTGTGCGTTCATTAATTTGAGAAGTATTATGATTGCCCGATAAGCTCTAGTATTATTCTGGCCTTGGAGAATGATAATCTCCTTTGAGGGATTAACACAGATCAAACCCTTTTATGCTGGGTTTCCAGGGCTGTATCTGCAGAGGTAGCAGTGTAGTCCTTGCGGAGCCCAAACTTCCTACTTTAAGGGGTCTGTGTGGATTTTACAATAGTGTGCAAAAGATTCAATAAAAAGATATTCTATTGAGGTGTGGAGCAGAAGAGTAGCACGTGGAACAATTCAAACTGCATGGCAATTGTCTTCTTCCATCATTATCATCTGTCCAGGGAGTCGGGCAGCCCCAATACGTATTAGACACTTAACGATTCCACCAATATCAGCAGCACTTTAGTGTGATGTGTGGATGCAGGCTCCACCAATATCAGAAGGACTTTAGTGTGATGTGTGGATGCAGGCTCCACCAATATCAGAAGGACTTTAGTGTGATGTGTGGATGCGGGCTCCACCAATATCAGAAGGACTTTAGTGTGATGTGTGTATGCAGGCTCCACCAATATCAGAAGGACTTTAGTGTGATGTGTGGATGCAGGCTCCACCAATATCAGAAGGACTTTAGTGTGATGTGTGGATGCGGGCTCCACCAATATCAGAAGGACTTTAGTGTGATGTGTGGATGCGGGCTCCACCAATATCAGAAGGACTTTAGTGTGATGTGTGGATGCAGGCTCCACCAATATCAGAAGGACTTTAGTGTGATGTGTGGATGCAGGCTCCACCAATATCAGAAGGACTTTAGTGTGATGTGTGGATGCGGGCTCCACCAATATCAGAAGGACTTTAGTGTGATGTGTGGATGCGGGCTCCACCAATATCAGAAGGACTTTAGTGTGATGTGTGGATGCGGGCTCCACCAATATCAGAAGGACTTTAGTGTGATGTGTGGATGCAGGCTCCACCAATATCAGAAGGACTTTAGTGTGATGTGTGGATGCAGGCTCCACCAATATCAGAAGGACTTTAGTGTGATGTGTGGATGCAGGCTCCACCAATATCAGAAGGACTTTAGTGTGATGTGTGGATGCAGGCTCCACCAATATCAGAAGGACTTTAGTGTGATGTGTGGATGCAGGCTCCACCAATATCAGAAGGACTTTAATGTGATGTGTGGATGCGGGCTCCACCAATATCAGAAGGACTTTAGTGTGATGTGTGGATGCGGGCTCCACCAATATCAGAAGGACTTTAGTGTGATGTGTGGATGCGGGCTCCACCAATATCAGAAGGACTTTAGTGTGATGTGTGGATGCAGGCTCCACCAATATCAGAAGGACTTTAGTGTGATGTGTGGATGCGGGCTCCACCAATATCGGCAGCACTTTAGTATGATATGTGGATGCGGCCATTTAGTTACCTTGAAATGCATTACAGAAGCCTGTGACCCCATCTATATGGTTTCCCATTACTCTCTGTCTCTTAAAGAGATTCTCAAACTCTACAAAATTGATGGCCTGTTATTAGGTCAGTCCATCAATCTCACATCAGTGGGGGTCTGTCTCCTGGCACATCAGATCACTGAGGGATTGAAGCCATCTCTTGGCACAGAAATCAGATGTCAATGGGTAGTGTGTGTCTTGGCACATCAGCTCAATGGTGAGGCCGTCTCTTGGCACATCAAGTTAGTGGGGGCTTGTATTTTGACAAATCATATTATTGGGGGTCCATTTCTTGGCACGTCAGATCAGTGGGGGTCAGTCTCTTAGCACATATCATAGGGGGGGGCAATCTCTTAAATCATCAGATTAGCGGAGTGTCTGTTGACACATCAGATTAGTGGTTGATCAGTCTCTGGGCACATCAGATTAGTGAGGTGTCCGTCTGTTGGCACGTTAGATCCGTGGTGTTGGGGTGGTCCATCTTTAGGCACATCAAATCAGTGGGGGTGTGCATCTCATTACATCAGCTAAGTGGGGAGGGTCGGTCTCTTGGCACGTCTGCTCGATCAAGGCCTGACTCTTGGCACATCAGATCAGTAGGAGGTGGGAGGGGTTCATGTTCATCTCTTGGCACATCAGATCAGTGTAGGTCCATCTCTTGGCACAATCAGATCAGCGGGGGTCCATCTCTTGGCACATCAGATCAGTGTAGGTCCATCTCTTGGCACAATCAGATCAGCGGGGGTCCATCTCTTGGCACATCAGATCAGTGTAGGTCCATCTCTTGGCACAATCAGATCAGCGGGGGTCCATCTCTTGGCACATCAGATCAGTGTTGGTCCGTCTCTTGGCACATTGGATCAGCACGGGTTTGTCTCTTGGTACATCATCAGTGCGGGTCCGTCTCTTGGCACATTAGATCAGCGCGGGCCCTCTCTTGGCACATCAGATCAGCGCGGGTTTGTCTCTTGGCACATCAGATCAGCGTGGGTCCGTCTCTTGGCACGTCAGATCAGTGCGGGTCCGTCTCTTGGCACATCAGATCAGCGTGGGCCCGTCTCTTGGCACGTCAGATCAGCGCGGGTCCGTCTCTTGGCACATCAGATCAGCGTGGGTCCGTCTCTTGGCACATCAGATCAGCGCGGGTCCGTCTCTTGGCACATCAGATCAGCGCGGGTTTGTCTCTTGGCACATCAGATCAGCGTGGGTCCGTCTCTTGGCACGTCAGATCAGTGCGGGTCCGTCTCTTGGCACATCAGATCAGCGTGGGTCCGTCTCTTGGCACGTCAGATCAGCGCGGGTCCGTCTCTTGGCACTTCTGATCAGCGCGGGTCCGTCTCTTGGCACTTCTGATCAGCACGGGTCCGTCTTTTGGCACTTCTGATCAGCGCGGGTCCGTCTCTTGGCACGTCTGATCAGCGGGGTCCGTCTCTTGGCACGTCAGATCAGCGCGGGTCCGTCTCTTGGCACGTCAGATCAGCGCGGGTCCGTCTCTTGGCACATTAAATCAATAGAGTTCCCCACCAGTCAGCTGTTTTATGGAGTCACTAAGGGTCTCATCAGCTGTACATATCCGTGAATATGTGCTAAATGTTCTAAAAACGTTCTGGATGTGGCTGGGAATGTTAATGAAAATGTAAGTGAAAATGTTTTGGCTGTCCGCCAATTTTTGCATGACTAGTATAAGCTTAGGAATTTTGATGATTAATAAAAAAAAAAAAAAAAGCTGAGGATTTTCCACAAATTTGAAATCCACAGTAAGATTTTTCTGCAAATCCATGTTGTGTGCACATATCCCAATAGAATAAAGCATGAGGTTCCTGCCCCTCGGAGGACAGGTGGCGCGAGATGATGGCTTCTTCTATGAGCGGTGTCTGCAGGTGCTCATCACCTCTGGAGACAATTACAGGAGCCAATTACAGTTTCAGCTGGTAATCGCCTTCTTCACGATCCTAATGATGATGATGAGGAGAGGTGCCAGGGGCTCATTATCAGCTGAACACTATCTTAAGGAATTCTGCACTTCCCTCCTTGTGATCCACCATGTTACAGGACTTGATTTACATGGACTTTATCAGTTTTTCACTTTCTTTTCACCTGGATTTACACATCATGTGATAAGAAGTTGACAAGATTGCCACCATTTTAACATTCTTTATTCTTGTGTGTGTCATTCATTACTGATACACCGTATATTCGTTATTGGGCATCATTCATTGCCCAATAATGGATATATATGAGCACTGTCTTTCGTAGAAACAAACCATTGCAGTTCAGACTTGTTCTTCAAAAGAGAAAAAAAAGACCACACGAGGTTATATATTTGGAAGGAGAAAAAAAAAAAAAAAAAAAAACAACAAATAAAGCCATTCCTAACTGGCTGCTACTGCCCCCTAGTGGTGGTTTGTATATTGCAGGCTTATGAAGTGCTCGGCCACCCAAAATCCAGAATGGTTTCTATTCTTGGCCGCAATCTGTCCAGCAGTTGTTTATTGCATTGTTTGGTTTCGGGTAGTTTCAGTTCACATGTCTTCGTTTGTGCTGTAAATAATGTTGCGACGCGTCGTTGGCTGTTATTTACTGTATTAGGATGCGGCTGTTTAAAGGGGAGCGATCAGAAAATTACGTTTCAGAGCATCACTGCAGAGCAAAACGCCGACCACCAGATGTTTAAAGTCTGTGGACGGTCCACAAGTAGATCGCTCGTCCTCACAGCTGAATCCCCACCTGCCACTGTGGAAAGAGACAGGCAGTGTGATCAGAGGTGCAAAAGGGAATCTAGCATCAGGAAGGGGCCTATTGGCTACATTTTTTAAACTGTTCTGTCAAGAACAGTTTTTAGTAATTTTAACAAAGGATCCACCATTCACAATAGGTGATGTCACAGCTCACCTCCTCCTCCTGTACAATGACTGATAACACCTCTATATACAGTAGATAACACAGGATCCACCATTCACAATAGATGATGTCACAGCTCACCTCCTCCTCCTGTACAATGACTGATAACACCTCTATATACAGTAGATACCACAGGATCCACCATTCACAATAGGTGATATCACAGCTCACCTCCTCCTGTACAATGACTGATAACACCCCTATATACAGTAGATAACATAAGATCCACCATTCACAATAGGTGATATCACAGCTCACCTCCTCCTCCTGTACAATGACTGATAACACCTCTATATACAGTAGATAACACAGGATCCACCATTCACTATAGGTGATGTCACAGCTCACCTCCTCCTCCTGTACAATGACTGATAACACCTCTATATACAGTAGATAACACAGGATCCACCATTCACTATAGGTGATATCACAGCTCACCTCCTCCTGTACAATGACTGATAACATCTCTATATACAGTAGATAACACAGGATCCACCATTCACAATAGATAATATCACAGCTCACCTCCTCCTGTACAATGACTGATAACACCTCTATATACAGTAGATAACACAGGATCCACCATTCACAATAGATAATATCACAGCTCACCTCCTGTACAATGACTAATAACACCTCTATATACAGTAGATAACACAGGATCCACCATTCACAATAGATGATATCACAGCTCTCCTCCTCCTCCTGTACAATGACTAATAGCAGCTCTATATACAGTAGATAAAACAGGATCCACCATTCACAATAGGTGATGTCACAGCTCACCTCCTCCTCCTGTACAATGACTGATAACACCTCTATATACAGTAGATAACACAGGATCCACCATTCACAATAGATGATATCACAGCTCTCCTCCTCCTCCTGTACAATGACTAATAGCAGCTCTATATACAGTAGATAACACAGGATCCACCATTCACAATAGGTGATATCACAGCTCACCTCCTCCTGTACAATGACTGATAACACCTCTATATACAGTAGATAACACAGGATCCACCATTCACAATAGGTGATATCACAGCTCACCTCCTCCTCCTGTACAATGACTGATAACACCTCTATATACAGTAGATAACACAGGATCCACCATTCACAATAGATGATATCACAGCTCACCTCCTCCTCCTCTCTTCACTATGACTTTTTCACATGTTTGATGCATCAATACAAAAGCTAGGGTTGGAGTTTGTCATGCAGCTGTTTCTTATAATGAAGGTCTGATCTTATATGATCAGGGACAACTGGCTGCAGCTAGCAGGATTTTTTTCCTACAGTGCCCCCTGCAGAAAAAAATGTAGTATTACACACCAGTCACATAGATGAATGTACACATGGGGCCTTTAAATTGAGCTACAGATTGCAGACATTCCCTATAAAGTCCTAATTTGGACAATGTGAGGCGCCATAAATAAACTCATGTCCGCACGGATCGCTTGTGGTAATACCAGTTTAATGTAAAGTTGCCATTTAGGCAATTTTCTTATACTTTGTAGAGAGTGGCTCTGACTGTGCAGCATTACTGTAATTCATCATACAGCTCCGTCTTTGATGGAACCGCTGAGATCAGAAGGTGTTGAGGATTCTTCGAGCTGTCCGAGACCGGTGCTGGCCGCCAAATGGAGAAAAAAAATCCTCAGGACAATACACGGCTGCTAGCTGAAGATATGAAGAGCTGTAAAATATAGGTGACAGCCAGACGCTCCTTTTTTTTTTTCCTCACCCTCCACCCGCTTTTAATCAAAAAATCTGTTGCTGACAGTGGTGAAATACATTAATCCTAGAGCGCAATCTTAGGGGCTGTCACTGAGCGCGATGCCGCTGATCTGTCTGACCCGGACAGTATTTTAAGCATTAGGACAATTCAGTAAAAGATGTAAGCGTAAGCGCTCCATTTAATGAATAGGATTAGGGTAATGTATGGCTGCAGCGATGAGATTTGGCGGAGCGCAGAGAAGCTGCACCCCTCCCAATTGGCTGGGGATTGTAGCCACTGAGCGCATCGGGCACCATCAGTTTGGCAGGCCGAGATCAGGATTGTTTTACATTGCAGACACTGTAGTGAGCCTTAGCCTTATTAGCTATTGGGGTTTTCTTTTGCATCGCCCCATCAGTACATACATTGCAGAAATATCCTTTTAATGGAGGACTGTTCATCCTGAAATTCCTGGTCCATGAACATAATTATAATTCAATAAGGTGAAGTACATAAGAGATATACAGACATGCCGATCAATCATAAGTCCCCAAGGTATTTCATTAGTTGTAAGTCATAGATATTTTTACATCTGCTACCTGCACATAATTAGCAATTCCACTATGACCCCATTATTTTCCAGGATCCATTTCCCGACTGAATGGTACCATTGACATACAGGTGTCAAATCTAATTGAAGGGATGGTCTGGTCTAAAACTAATAATTTTTCCCAGTACCTGCACTGTGCGCTGCAGGATTCGCCATTTTGTAATCCAAGAATGGCCTGCAATTATGCTGTATGCGTGTTCCTGACAACAGCACTCCTAGTGGGCTTGGCCTCTGTCAATACAAGTGTATAGACCATGTGCATCTGTCTAGTGGGCTTGGCTTTACTGGCTTTTTCTGGTCGAGAACATTCATACCGCATATTTGCGGTCCGTTCCCGGTTTAGAAACCGTGAATCCTCGCAGAGCACAGTGCAAGAGCTGGGAGGATGGATAAGTCTGTAGTCACATAGCGTAACTGCAGAATTATCAGTTTAGACCGGACAACCCCTTTAACACTAAGGCAGAGTAATTTAGCTGATGAAGATGCCTCCATTGAAACTTAGGACCTTTTCTGTGACCTGCCCATAGTGACTGGAACAGTGACTTAATTTTCCTGGGAAACTCAGATTCCCAGCACACATTTCACAAAAATAATCAGTCATAATGGCACAGTCATGGTACTGAGAATTATGGAAATACCATATATCCTAGCTCCACACCGATTATATTCCCGAAATCATGAGGGCAAGCCACACACGCTCACCCGGTTTCCAATTCGTGACAGCAGCCCGGGGTAGGGATATATGGAGAACAACTAGCAGAAGCCAGGTAGAGAACCCGCGTTTGGTCTCCCAATCTAGATCTGATGGTAGCAGAACTGTTCCTGCCTGTTGGAAGTCATGACATTTTTGGAATCTTTCATCACAAACCCAAGAGGAGCAAATTCAAGGACAGCCCAGGGGCGGAGAGGGAGTGACCAGCCTAGCGGTTAAAAACAACTGTCCATATTCCTGCAGTTGTTCACTTCTGAGAGAGACCATATTTTAATGTCCTGTGCTGTAATTAATCAAGTAACGATCTTTGCTCAAACAGTGCCTCCCATGTGCCGAGCCAGTGACCAAAGCAGCAACAAGAAACCAGTAACTGATATACATTTGACCCCATATAGATTTTATAATCTACCTTCATTTGCATATCTAACTGTAATATCTGTATAATTCATACTATATATTATTTCTAGTGTACCAGAATTAAATACAGTATATAATTTAATCCTGGGTTGCTCTTTTATCTCGATCCACAAACCTACATGTAACATAAGGTCTTCCTTCAACCTTAAATACTAAGTCCATCTAGTTCAACCCATAGCCAAAGATGTTGATTCAGAGGAAGGCAAAAAAAAACATGTGACAACACCCAGCTACACATTGGGGGAAAAAAAATCCTTCCTGACTCCACATACAGCAATCAGACTAGTTCCCTGGATCAACGCCCTATCAAGGAATCTAGTATATATAAACAGTAATATTATAGTTTTCAAGAAAGGCACCTAGTCCCTTCTTAAATGTTAGTAGTGAGTCACTCATTACACATCATGTGGCAGAGAGCTCCATAGTCTCACTGCTCTTACAGTAAAGAATCCGTGTCTGTGATTATGATGAAACCTTCTTTCCTCCAGACGTAGAGGATGCCCCCTTGTCACCGTCTCAGGCCTAAGAGTAAAAAGATCATTAAAAAGTTCTCTGTACTGTCCCCTCATATATTTATACATTATTATAAGATAGAAGATAATAAATAATGTCTCCGTGACGTTGGTTAATATTACATGCCACCTGGGTTGATTTCTGGCCCAATATAACCTGTAATGAACCAGGCTTATACCTAACTAGAAACTGATGGCACCTCCACCGGGCTGGTAGGGCTCTTGTGCTAGGTTTAAAAGGGTTTCCTAACCCATCAGTGTTGTGCCACCCCAGAGGATTGGGTGAATCACCCTCTCACTTCCCGTGCCTCCCTGTGCCCATTGGGACACGGTGTGTCAGTGTAAAAAGTGTGCCAAGCTGACCTTACGTACCCCTTGGTGTGTGGAATGGCACATGTTGGTGGATGTGACGAGACCGTATTGTGTGGTTCCAAAGTATTCGACGCTTCAGGGTATGGCAGTGAGGTGCGGTATTCGTCACAGATAGTGTTGTGGAATAATTGCTATTTTGAAAAAATAAAAAAAGCTCACGTTTACTCTGCAAAGGCTCCCCTTGTCAACCAGAAGCATGTAGACCAAGGTGCAATTAGGGTATATAGACCTCTGGATTCTCGTCTGAAACATTTTGTAAGTGAGATCCTGGCCTTTCATGTATATGTATTTTTAGGCTTTTTGGTTTGAGCACCTGTTTTGTACGGGCCAAAAAAAAAGTTGATTTTGGCAGAATCTTTCGAGGGGTCCTGAATACTTAGGCATTTGGGGTTTCATTACATCCTATCCTTTGTCCAGCATCTGCAAAAGGGGTCTGGAATCTGCTGCTTTTTCCCTTCACCCTATTAAAAGCATATGCATGATTTGTCACACAGAGTATGCATGTGTATAGGGGAGACGGGAGGGACCCGTATCGGCCATATGAGGTGCAAGGAAACTTTTAAATATATCAACTTTTCTCATTCTATTAAAAAAAAAAAGTGAATTCTGTTTTATGGAAGCGCGAGACCAGACAAGTAATGAAAATCTTCTGTAGATAAGGAGTGAGAATCCCGCGGACGGCTCATCTCACGTATTTACTTATTTATTCTGTATGCAATTCTTTTACCAAAAAACCTAATAATGATACATTGATTTTATGCAGGGCAGGCGGAGTGTGTGGAATTGTGCAATGAAATGTAAAACTGATAGATTCGGTCTCTGGCTTCTCCCCGGAATATTCTGTTTCATATCGGTCTGTCTGCATTTCTTTAACTGTTTAACGCCCAGCGATCTCATTTTGTGTCTTGACTTGGAGGGAATAGTGAAATGATGATTTCAATGTTACTTGCATGTATCACTGGCTCCATCAAGCACGGTCAAGCCACAAATACACGTCTATGAGATCGTCCAGAATCGCTAACATTTCACCCAACATTTCCCTGATGTCTGCTCTTGGTGGAGGGTGGGGGTGTCCTTATTTCTATATGGGCATCTGAATTCTGAGGTTTCTTACAACCTCATACCCTCCCTCTCCCATAAAGGCTCAACAAATAGATTAATTCTACTTAGGAATACAGGCATATGGGCAACCTTCAAAGAAAAAAAGGGGTTATGACTCCTGTGTCTTGCTGTCAGGGGCATCTGGATATAGCTCAAGAATTGTAATGTTCGGGTCCCTACTTGCTCACCTCTTGGACCCCACTAATAAAAGTAAAAGCGGTGCAACACTGACTCGACTTTGTGGCCCTGTCACTATTCTTTCCCTGTGCTCCCTGCCACCAAGCTGTGCAAGGAATTGCCCTTTTTAAAGGGGTTTTTAAGTTTCAGAAAAGTTGTCTCCTGTGTGCAGTTTGTTTTAAAAATGACAAAAACCAAACTGAGCTCTAATCACCCTCCCCGGGTCTAGCACCGAGTCTCCGCCGCTGCCTTTGTTGTCCGTTATTATTTCTGCACATCGAAAGTGTTGCCCCCGATCCCTGAACTCGATGGCTTGTGCCACCAACTCTAGCAACATTTGAGGTCAGCGATTGGCAGTGATTCCAGTGTTGCAGACACTCATTGAGCTCATCTATTGTCTGCTATGGCCAAACACTGGGAGCGGTAGCAGAGGCGGAGACGCATGGCTATAACCCCATGCTGGAAACCTGTTTTTGTGAACGTCTCTTTATGGGGAATAAAAAAACAGGTGCGAAGGGGACAAAAAGGCACTGAATCCTTTAAAACCTCAAGTTCAGAGGGCTTCTGAAAGGTCATACCCACCTATCCTCCCTACAATCACAAAGTGGTTGTGTAACCTAGCGGTGTTCCATCACTTCACAAAATGGAAATGCCCATTTAAAGGGTGTATCCTGGATTTAAGAAAAAAAAATGCCCAAGCACTAACAGGCAGGTAGTTGCTATTTACCGTACCTCTTGTTCTTGGCGCCGTTCCCTGCCACCACAGAGCGGTCAGAGACCACTGCTGCCAGCATTAAAATAGCTTTGTAAACCGAGCAGAGCCCTCGTTTCCACTCTGCTCTGTAGAAGGATCAGGTCTGCCGACATCATGCTAATTGACAGCTGTTTTCCCGCTACGTAACTGGGGGAGACGGCTGACATGACGTTGGCTGTGATGCTCGTCAACAGACCAGAGAAGCCACATCTCTGTTACGACGTCGGCAGAAACTGCAGAATTGCCTGCAGGCGCGGTCTAAGACTGCTCAATCCGGCGGTGAATGGTTCCGGGCAACAACAGGCCGGTAGGTAGCAACTACCTTCCTATTAAGTCTAAGTCCGAGGTATACCCTTTAAGTAAATTTCTTCTTATCTAACAAAGTGCCCTAAACTACCCTCTGGATTTATGGTTTATCAAATGCTTAATTACATTTTTCTTTTTTCAGTCACTTTTATTTTACCTTAATATTTCTATATTTTTCAATAAAAAAAATAGTTTGTGTTGAGGCTGATTTCAGGATAACCCTGCCCAGTGCCACACGAAAATGGCGTTGGCTTGTTTGGCCGGAGGAGATGAGTTTATTCTGCTATACAGCGCTTGACACCATAAAGCTTTATGGATTCATCTGCTTCATTATAAGAGAAAGGTCCCAGCCGTTCTGTTTAACCTTTGTGTGGATGGGCAGGATGTGGAGGATACCCAGTAGACTCGCACATCGGAGGCGCAGACAGTTAGACGTCCTCTTTATAGATTTATAAATGTGCTGCAAGGGAAGAAGACATTGACGATTCCCCTCGTTTTAATTCTCCGGCTAATGATGATAGAAGGCTGCAATCCATCTCCAGATCCCGAGCTTTAAACAGAGCAGCATAGCGTTACCCCTTTATTAAAGGGCTGAGAGATCACCGCTGCGGATGCACTTTTTTATTACACACTTCCTCACTTTGAAGCTGACTGCCATTGTTGTCCGAGAAGAGGAGAACATGAAATCACAATGTCCTGCAGTCGTATCATCAGATCTTTCTCACCTCTGCCTTCTTAAATAGATAATGTTGGAGGTCTGCCAGCGCCGTCTCCCCTGGCGTTACATTTGATGACCTTTTTTTAGGTGATTCCGAATCCGCATTATATGATTTAAGAGAGGAAACCGCGGCTAAGGTTACTTTTAAATAACATCAAACTGCAGCTCTGATAAGAAATTTTATACAGAATCGAAATAATCTTTTAAAGTGACCCAAACTACACATCAGTCCTATAAGAAGCTATTAAAGGACACCCATCAAAACGGATTGACTATTGAAAATAGTAAAGATTTTAGAATATCCTTAAAAATGGCACCAGCTTTGTAATAATCCCATGTAGCAACGCTGAGAAATCCTGTTTTGAAGACCTAGAAGTGCATTGGGGGTGTGGCAATGTACTCAGTGCACTGACACTCCCCCCTGCACTTCTGTGAGGCTTCAAAGCTTGATTTCTCAGCGCTGGCACATGCGATTATTACAAAGCTGGTATCATTTTTATTGTTGTGTTAGGATCTATACAGCCGTCTCAGTAGTGAAACTGTACTGACAGATTCCACCCTGCAAGTCTTCTTCCGTGACTGGTGTTGTTGTGTTGGCTTTTTCATGGTCTGCCTGTCCATATAAACCTTGGGCATCCACCCAGGCACAATAGTATAATTGGTTATATAAAATATGTATCACACGATGAAATTAAGATACTGGACATGCAAATTATTTGACTTTTGTACGAAAAAATTCAGACTTTGGTTTGAAGTCATTCACTGGATTGTTTCCAAAATATGAAGGTATTAACTCTCCACGTGATGAGGGATAACTTGCTGATTGCTCAAAGTCATGACTGCTGGAATCCAAGAAAAAGGCTCCATAGAGTCCTATCTTTAATTGAGCGGTGTAGGCACGCTTAGCAGCCTCCCCTTCACTCATAGTCTATGGGACTGCTAGACATACCCAAGTCCCCATACCAGTCCCATCTAAACTTAATGGAGCTGAAGTCTGATATGTGCACCTCTGCTTCAATCAAGATGGGGCTCTGCAGAGGAGATAACATATTTTGGGAATAACCCATTAAAGGGGCTGTCCATAATGTCTTTCAGTTAGATTAATGATGGTGTTTTTCTATAAATTGGCAACAGATTAATTTTGTTTTAAATTACACTTAGTGTTACCTGCAAGCACTATGAATTTTACCATATAAAGAGGTTGTCGAAGATTCTTTTTAAAAAATTTTTAAATGGTCAAAAAACAGGAAAGGTGATAACATGTAAAAAAATAATTAACTTCCTGCCTCTCCGGTGGTCCTGACTGTATTGGTTGACAGTGATCATGTGCTGACACACATACATGGGCCACATCGATAATGATAAAATAGTTAGTGCATGGCTAGTGCGGCCTCTGGCTGCAACCTGCAATTGATCCAGACATCATTACTGCAGTCAGTGACGTAACTAGAGTCTGATGCTCTCGGTGCAGAATTTGGATCTCACCCTCTCCCCTCCCAAACCTGATACCATATATATGTCCCCCATCCTGATATATACCATAATGCGGGACAGTATATATGTCACCTTCATGGTATATATGTTCCCTGTTCTGATGTGTATACATGTCTCCTGTCCTGGTATATACATCCCTTATCATTATTATTAAATATTTATATAGCGCCATTAGGTTCCATGGCGCTTTACATGTGTAAGGGCAGACGAGGACAAAAATGTAAAAAACAAGAATGAATCATACAGGTACAGTAGGGCAGAGGATCCTGTCCACGAAGGCTCAGTCTATAAGGGATAGATGGGGAGATGGAAGGGAGTGGTGAGGTGGTGTAGCGGATAGGTCTCAGTGTGGGCTGTAGACTTGAAGGAAGAGGTGGGTCTTCAGGTTTTTCTTGACGGTCCCATAGTAGGCGAGTGTCTGATGTGGTGTGGGAGAGAGTTCCAAAGTATAGCGGATGCACGAGAGAAGTCTTATATGTGGTTGTGTGAGGAGGAAATGCGAGAGGAGAAGAGAAGGAGCTCTTGAGAGGAGAACAGATTGCGTGAGGGGTGGTATCGGGAGACCAGGTCAGAGATGTATGGAGAGGACAGGTTATGTATGGCCTCGTATGTCAGGTTTAGGGTTTTGAATCGGGATCTCTGGTAAGTGGGGAGCCAATGAAGGGCTCGGCAGAGGGGGGAGACAGGGGAATAGCGGGGAGACAGATGGATGAGTTGGGCAGCAGAATTGAGTATCTTGCAGAGAGGAGCAAGGGAGGCTGGTGAGCAGGAGGTTGCAGTAGTCGAGGCAGGAGATGATGAGGGCGTGGACAAGTGTTTTAGCATTGTCTTGGTCAAGGAAAGAGCGAATTCGGATAATGTTTTTGAGCTGGAGTCGGCAGGCGGTGGTTAGGACTTGGATGTGGGGCTTGAAAGTGAGGGAAGAGTCAAGGATTACCTCGAGTCCATTAGGTAGCACGAGATCCAGGAGAGGGCTAGATCAGTGATGCCAAGAGATTCTAGAATTTGAGGTAGGAGGGACTGTGTTGAAGGAGGCAGAAAGGTCAATAAGGAGGAGGACGGAGTAGTGTCGCTTACTCTTGGCTTTCAGTAGGTTGTTGGTGACTTTGCTTAGGGCTGTTTCATTGGAGTGGTTGGGGCGGAAATCAGATTGTAGGCTGTCAAAGAAGGAGCAGGAGGAGAGGTGGGAGAATAGCTCGGAATAGACATAATGTTCAAGTAATTTTGAGGCGAAGGGGAAGAGAGATATGGGACGATAGTTGGAGACTGCTGCAGGGCCGAGGGAGGTTTTTTGAGGATGGGTGTGATTAGGGCATTTTTGAAGGATGAGGGGAAGACACCGGATTTACAGTGTTGGCCAAAAGTATTGACACCCCTGCAATTCTGTCAGATAATACTCTGTTTCTTCCAGAAAATGATTGCAATCACAAATTCTTTGGTATTATTATCTTCATTTAATTTGTCTTCAATGAAAAAAAACACAAAACGAATTGTCCTACAGCCAAATTGGATATAGTTCCACACGAAACATAAAAAAGGGGGTGGACAAAAGTATTGGCACTGTTAGAAAAATCATGTCATACTTCTCTAATTTGTGTAATTAACAGCACCTGTAACTTACCTGTGGCACCTAACAGGTGTTGGCAATAACTAAATCACACTTGCAGCCAGATGACATGGATTAAAGTTGACTCAACCTCTGTCCTGTGTCCTTGTGTGTACCACATTGAGCATGGAGAAAAGAAAGAAGACCAAAGAACTGTCTGAGGACTTGAGAAACCAAATTGTGAGGAAGCATGAGCAATCTCAAGGCTACAAGTCCATCTCTAAAGACCTGAATGTTCCTGTGTCTACCATGCGCAGTGTCATCAAGAAGTTTAAAGCCCATGGCACTGTGGCTAATCTCCCTAGATGTGGACAGGAAATCTCTTGTCAATTTTACTTTTAACGCAAGATTGTGCGGATGGTGGATAATGAACCTCGACTAACATCCAAACAAGTTCAAGCTGCCCTGCAGTCCGAGGGTACAACAGTGTCAACCCGTACTATCCGTCGGTGTCTGAATGAAAAGGGACTGTATGGTAAGAGACACAGGAAGACCCCACTTCTTACCCCGAGACATGAAAAAGCCAGGGTGGAGTTTGCCAAAACTTACCTGAGAAAGCCTAAAACGTTTTGGAAAAATGTCTCTCTTTTTGGGCAAAGGCATCAACATAGAGTTTACAGGAGAAAAAAAGAGGCATTCAAAGAAAAGAACACGTTCCCTACAGTCAAACATGGCGGAGGTCCCCTGATGTTTTGGGGTTGCTTTGCTGCCTCTGGCACTGGACTGCTTGACCGTGTGCATGGCATTATGAAGTCTGAAGACTACCAACAAATTTTGCAGCATAATGTAGGGCCCAGTGTGAGAAAGCTGGGTCTCCCTCAGAGGTCATGGGTCTTCCAGCAGGACAATGACCCAAAACACACTTCAAAAAGCACTAGAAAATGGTTTGAGAGAAAGCACTGGAGACTTCTAAGGTGGCCAGCAATGAGTCCACACCTGAATCCCATAGAACACCTATGGAGAGATCTAAAAATGGCAGTTTGGAGAAGGCAGCCTTCAAATATCACAGACCTGGAGCAATTTGCCAAAGAAGAATAGTCTAAAATTCCAGCAGAGCATTGTAAGAAACTCATTGATGGTTACCGGAAGCGGTTGATCGCAGTTATTTTGGCTAAAGGTTGTGCAACCAAGTATTAGGCTGAGGGTGCCAATACTTTTGTCCGGCCCATTTTTGGAATTTTGTGTGAAATAATCAATGTTTTGCTTTTTCCTTCATTCTCTTTTGTGTTTTTTCATTGAAGATAAATTAAATGAAGATGATAATACCAAAGAATTTGTGATTGCAATCATTTTCAGGAAGAAACTGAGTATTATCTGACAGAATTGCAGGGGTGTCAATACTTTTGGCCAACACTGTACATGCATAGCTCTATCGACAAAAAAATAATACAGTTGTAGGTCTCAGATAATGGCAACCTTGATAAAACACAGTACAAGTGTTGGACTGTCATACTCCTACTAACATGGAGAATCATGTCTACGGGTTATTTTTACTGCACAATGAATACTTTAAAGGGATCCTGTCACCCCCAAAACACCTGTAAACCTATTAAAAGCTGTCCCTACAGCATAGTAACACTTTCCCTACACTCCTTTTACCTCCTAAATGCAGCAAGTGACATTGAAGAAAAACGTTATAATAGTACCTCATTAGTGATGATAATGAGTGACTATGCTATTCATAGTCACTCATCCAGGCTGCCCCTCTTCTTCATATCACGCCTGAATAGGCGTGATCTTCCTCATGGATTCAAATTGCCGCCTCCCTGCGCGCCTCCGATCTCTCCCATTGCGTGCGGGCTTCAGTGTGGGGCTGTATGACGCGATCCGCGTCATACCCGGCGCCGGGTGACGTATTTACACCGGCGCCACGCTGTCAGCTTCAAAATGCGCACTGCGCATGCTCATGCGCATGCGCAGTACGCATTTTGAAGCTGACAGCGCGGCGCCGGTGTAAATACGTCACCCGGCGCCGGGTATGACGCGGATCGCGTCATAGAGCCCCACACTGAAGCCCGCACGCAATGGGAGAGATCGGAGGCGCGCAGGGAGGCGGCAATTTGAATCCATGAGGAAGATCACGCCTATTCAGGCGTGATATGAAGAAGAGGGGCAGCCTGGATGAGTGACTATGAATAGCATAGTCACTCATTATCATCACTAATGAGGTACTATTATAACGTTTTTCTTCAATGTCACTTGCTGCATTTAGGAGGTAAAAGGAGTGTAGGGAAAGTGTTACTATGC
Source organism: Allobates femoralis (assembly GCA_033576535.1). Lineage (NCBI taxonomy): Eukaryota > Metazoa > Chordata > Amphibia > Anura > Aromobatidae > Allobates > Allobates femoralis. Next base: position 82,781,288 of record JARQOC010000007.1, read on the forward strand.
TGTAGGGACAGCTTTTAATAGGTTTACAGGTGTTTTGGGGGTGACAGGATCCCTTTAAAGGGAACCAACCACCTCAGATCACCCTAATACACAGTACATGTCCCTGCACCCTAAGGATACCTTTCCAGCACTGTTTTTGTGTAAAATCTTGCATTAGTATAACTGATATAAAGAGTTTATAAACCTACTAGCCTGGTGACTTCTGGGCGTATCCCTCCTTCTGTTATACTTCAGGGCTGTGCATTGCATGTCTGTGCTCCCCCTCCCTCCGTGCCTGCTGCCCTGCCCTGATGGGCGTGATCGTTATCTCCTCTGCACAGAGGGAGGGGGAGCACAGCCATGCAATGAATGCACAGCCCTGAAGTATAACAGAAGGAGGGATACACCCAGACGTCACCAGGCTGGTAAGTTTATAAACTCTTTATATGAGTTATACTAATGCAAGATTTTACACAAAAACAGTGCTGGAAAGGTATCCTTAGGGTGCAGGGACATGTACTAACTGTGTATTAGGGTGATCTGAGGTGGTTGGTTCCCTTTAAAAACAAAACACAAGATAAACAATATTGCAATTTTGCGTGTGGATTTTTTTTTACGATTTTCAGTACACTATATGGCAAAATGAATGGTGTCATTCAAAACTACAACTCGTCCTGCAAAGGAACAAGCCCTTGGACTGCTATGTTGACAGAAAAATAAATAATCTTGAATCTTTGAAGAAGGAGAGGAAGAAAAATAACCAAAGTGCAAAAATAAAAATTGTCCAGAGCAGGAAGAGCACCCTCATGTAGAGATGAGTGGACCCGTGAGCACTTTTTATTTGGTGCTTATCTTCATGGTTTTTATTAAGGGGCATGGCTTGCAGGATCCTCAGGGGCGTGTCTTTAGGTTGCTTGCATATTTACCCTGTAAACACTACCTTTTTGGTTAAAACCGCAAAAATTAACAGTAAACTAAAAGGCCTCTTTCTTTGTAAAAAAATACTCAGACACATTCTCCACCTATTAATATATAGACCTTTCCCCCAAATCTTCCTTTATCGCGATTGATGCACATGAAAAGTTCCAAACACCTGTATAGTTCTGACATTTAATACGGCACCAAACATGAGACCATGGTTTTGGGTTGGTGACTCCGGTCTTGGAAGCGCTGCCTTCTACACCTGTCCTACAGCTTCCTGCCTCTGTGGGGGAGCGGTCATGTATGAGAATGGCCTACAAGTCTGAGGGTCTCCTTTCCTTTCGGGAGTCTCCAGCACAGTAGAGGCCTCTGGGTTACGTGCTTGCCATCCTTCCATAACGTTCCCGCTATAGACATACTGTAGTTAATTAGCTTAAAGAACTCCACTCCGCCAGCTTATTTACAACACAGATAAAATGTCTGCCTCTTCAATTGACCCTGACTAACAGCGTTCAGAACGATGCGGGGCCATAAATGCAAACAGCCCGTAGTTTACATAAAGATGGCGTGGTTTATGTGTCTATTACACAAGGTTACGTTCATAGCTTGGGGGGTTTTTAGTATTTTGGAATGAACTTTTAATAAAATCGGCTTTTATGCTGTGCTCTCGAAAAGCTTACTGCCTGTGAAATGCTACGTGCGCTTATTTTCTTTCTTTATTTCTTGTTTTTCGTCCCAGCCACAAATTTGCTCATGACAAATAAAGGATTAAAACTTGTGTCCAAATGTCAGAAAATCGCGTCACTTGTGGATGTTGTATGAGAAATGAGAGAGACAAGTGTCAAAAGAATAGACACCAGAAATATGATGGGCTACAAGTGTGGCAAAAGCAGGGTTAATTCTCACCCCTGCTGATATTTGGGAAATTATGATAAAACCTTGCACTGAGTTTTCCACCCCTGATTTGTTTTATTCTCTAACTACCGTACTCAGATTTTTTTTCTTTAAAGGGAACCTGTCACCAGGTTTTTTCACATATATCGTAGGGCCACCACCTGTAAACTATTATATACATCATCTTCATAACATAAAAAAGACCTTTTATTATACTCGTCTGCAGGTTGGTCCAGTATAGTGAGCGTTGCTGGTCTTGATCCAGCACCTCCCTTCTTCTTTCATTGGTGGATGACGTGTCTTACGTCATCCATAGTGTCTTCCTCACACTCCTCTGCAGGCGCACGTCTCCCTACCCTTCGAAGGGCCAACCAAAGTATTGTAATACGCATGCATGAGGAAAGGCCAAAGAACGCCCACGCACTACAATACTTTGCTCTGTAGAAATTCAAATAGGCTCTGGTGCCACTTGCGGATAATGTTCTTTATTCGATTTATAATAATAAAATCTTCACAGATGCCCCCGTTAGGATTAAAACGATTAAGGAGTGACCCTCCGAAACTCGTTTAGTAGCTTTCCCTTCGGGGGCATCTGTGAAGATTTTATTATAATTAAATATAGAATGTTGTCCACAAGTGGCACCAGAGCATATTCTAATTTTTTTCATGCTTCCATTGCACGCCTGCAATTCTCCGGAAGCCTGGGAGTCTTATGAAGCATTGAGTGGTTGAGCTATATCTCTGTTGTATACTTTGCTCTGCCCTCGGAAGGGTAGAGAGAAGTGCACTCTGAGAGATCACTGTACACACAGCGTGGATCAAATTGCTGTACATACAGCATATTTAAAGCATCATCGGCTGGGTCTAGGGAGGGCACAGAAGCTAAGTCCTAGGAGACTCGGTCAGCCTTACTATGCAGCCAGGATGCTGCATTTCCTCTGTAACTAGGGCTAATATGCCAGCTTTAGTTGCAGGGGAAATATTTTATTATTTTTTTTTTTTTAAGTATTTAAATGTTGAAATGCTCACCAAAAGTCTTTGTTGCACATAAGTGTGCCAGGGATATGTATTCGGAGTCATGTAGTCAGAGTTGGGAGTCCATTTTGGTGGTTTGGAGTCGGAGTCGAATTCAGAGAATTGAGGAGTCCACGTAGGAGGTTCGGCTTATTGACTCCACAGCCCTGCTTTGCAGGAGGGACTTGTGGTGCCATAAAGTGACCCATTCCAAGAGGGCTTTTTCTCCAGTCATTTCTGCTAACAGACACAATTGGCAACTAAATTGATGGTACTTGTTATTTATCCAGGCACCTCACAACAGTGCTAGCTACAGATATCATCCATATTCTGCATAAATAATACAGACATAGAATCAAGGAACATTGGCAAAAAAGAAAGTATGGCGCTCACAAATCCCTTGATGAACACACACAACAGATAAGGGAGGAGGTAACGACTTTCATGTTCACTAAGACAAAACACGGCCCGTCTAGATGTTGATTAGATGTGCTTTTGTGCCGGTGATGTTTTCCAAGCTTCACACGTAAACACACAAACCCCTGTATTAATCACTGTTTGATCATTTAGAGATCTCCGACATCTTTATAGACAGGTAGCAAATGCTTTGGATTTTTATTCCAAGTTTTAACAGTTTTTTTTTTTTTTATCATTTTTGTACATGTTGGGTTTGAAAAGTGTGCATTTTTTATATAAATATTCGTAGACCAATGAAACCTCGACGTGATGTTGAGTCGTTATTGGAAAGGTGGCTGCTGGGACATTGGTGGGCAGCAGGCAAACATTAACTACTTTGGGAAGGAGATTGAACCAGATAACCCTTCCAACTCTCAACATTCTATGGTTCTATAATCCAGTGCAGTCCCAAATGGCAGATGATCCAGCACTTCCATAAAACAGATTTAAAACATATCCATCATGGCACATTCAGAGGAAAAACATCTCACAGAAAAGACTTATGGTTGACGCCTTTCAAACTGATACTTCTTACTCATAACCTCCAACTTTAACTACACTTGGATCTCCTTTTCCAGCCGTATTCACTACATGACCAGTGAGATTGTGATAGGAGCTGCTGTAAATGGTCACTTATGTGTTCTTCACAGGACCTGAACTGATGTGAAGTCAAGGGGTCCTCTACCATTTGTAGCAGAGTGGTTTTATGGTGTAAACTCATATCTGACAATAGCTGAGCATGCACCTCACGTTCCTCCTATAAACTATAATAGAGGAAGGCCATCATTAAGACAATGTTCCCCAACTCTAGTCCTCTAGAGCCACCGACCGCACATGTTTTCAGGATTCCCTTAGCATTGCAGAGTTGATTAAATTATCTCCTAAGGTTGTTAGTGGCTCTGAGGACTGGAGTTGGGGAATATTGCATTAAGAGAATATATGGTCCTGGAATAGGCAGTGGTATTTATTCTCCAGCACTGAGCCAACATCTTTATTAAGACCTGCATTTGGTTCTCCATGCTTAAAGAGAATAGACTTGAGATAACGTCACACGAGGTCCTCTAGCTAGAACAATGCCATGAAGCGCCATCGTTTTTGGCTTAAACATTAACATACAGTACAATTCATCCAAGCTTGCCATTATTACCTAAGCTTCTATGTGGTAGAAGAGGTGTAGATGGTTTCCTCTCAATTGGGACCCGTCAGTACAGCGCAGGTAACCTAGATGACTATCTTTATCCACTTTGGGCACCACCAGCCAGTTATCTGCATTGTTCCTAGTGTCCTATTTAAGAGGTAACAATCTACACCTCTTCCATTACACTGAAGTTCACACATCTCCCAGTAAGGTCTGGCACACTCGACTTGAGAATTCAGACTTTTATGTCTTCAATGGACTTGTGCCCAGAAATGGTGAGACTTTCCTAGTTTGTGATACTACTCTTTTCCTGATGTAGTTACCCTATGAGCGCCCTTTTGTCAGCCCCACTTTTGAAATCCCATTTTTAACGGGGCTTCCACAACTCGTCTCACTTAGTTTTCTCACGCCATTTCAAACCTTTTAGCGTATTACTTTCTGAGGAATGGTAGGTGTAATAATTGTGTCCCTTTTTTTCAGGTTGAAGCGATTCTTATAAACATTTTCGGAGGAATAGTCAACTGTGCCATCATCGCCAATGGGATAACCAAGGCGTGCCGAGAACTGGAGCTCAAAGTGCCTCTGGTGGTCAGACTAGAAGGTAAGATCACTGTATATTCTCTTGAGTTATATTTCCACACCTTTTTTATTGTTGTTATTGTTTGTTTTTTCCCAAGCTATTCTTGGAAACTTGTCTCTTTTAAAGAGCTGAAATCATTTTATAGATAAGCTAAACTGTGTCCTAGAACCCTGTCCTACTCCCTTGTTTCTCTTGGGGTTTTGATGGGCAAAGATTGGTCAACAAAGTGCGAAAGTGGAATTGCATCTAGGACTGCCATCGATAACGATCAACCTTGCGGAGAAACTGTGGACTTTCTTCCACTCTATTAGTTCTTAGCAGAAGACCCAGTGAATTAGGCATTTAAAGGGTTATACCCAAAAAATGAACTGATCTCCTATCTGGCATGGAGTGGCAGTTCCCATGTTTGGTTTCCGTTCTTTGCGTTGTCCATGAAGCTACTGAGCCTTCTTTTTCAAAAGAATTTTTAGGTAAAAGGTTGTTAAGGTTTTTTATTTGTTGTTTTCCACCTCCTGTCAACTGCACCTCAAAAACCGTCCACTCGGGAGTTTTGCTCTTACAGTAAATGTCGTTTCAATTTGTCCCCGTCACACCAAAGAGGAACGTGTCCTTCTTTTCAACATCCCGAAGGCAAATGTGTGTCTAGATTTCATATGTTTCTCTCTTTTTGTAGTAAGATATGAAAGAGAAAGCAAGAGAGAAATGAACTGTGCAGCCTATCAAGGCTCCTCTAAATATTTAGTCATTTTGCCTATAAACGCCATGTTTAAGAAGACCGCTAATTTGCTGTCGTCAAGCTATCAAAATATGTCAGAAAAACAGAGCGTACTTTCCTCAAAAGCTTTTTTGCAAAATTTTCTTAAGTGTATGATTCTGCGAGTTGTAAGAGAATCTCTGGTGCGTCTTTCCACTAATCACTAATAGGTGTCTTGGTAAATTTATGCGGTTCTGACGATCCATTCATCCATCCATTATTGAGAGGTTCTGTGGCCAAGATAAAAATGAGGGCCTTTTAGGAATTGCCAGACATCAGCATACTCTTAACCATGGCTCTGGAGTCAGTAAGCCAAACATCCGACTCCTCAATTTCCCTGAATCCAACTTCAACTTCACCAAAATGGACTCCAATGCCATAACCATGGCTGTGAAGTCAGTAAGCCAAACATCAGACTCCTCAATTTCCCTGAATCCATGTCATCTTCACCAAAATGGACTCCAATTCCATAACCATGGCTGTGAAGTCAGTAAGCCAAACATCTGACTTGGATTCCCTGAATCCGACTCCACCAAAATTGACACAAACTCTGATTCCACAGCCCTACTCTTGACCTTCACGGTGGAAGGTCATTGTGCTTCTTGTCCTTGTCCTCCACTTCTTGGTTTGCAAACATTGTAGCTCTTTCAGAAATCACATCCCAGTGCAGGTTCTCATCAATCATTAAAATGGAGCCCAGTCCAACCAGAAGTGGACTCCTCTCTTCAGAGACCCCACATAGGTTATGTTACAATGGTACCTATACCCCTGCTCAAGGCTGGAGAATCGCCTCTCCGATTCACATTCGGGTATATGAGCCTCCTGTCAATGAAGTAGACTATGGCTATGCTCTTGGAAACGGAGGGGCTGCAGATGACAACAGTTTCTTTCTCCCTTCTTACAAAAAGATGATGTTAAAGGGAACCAACCACCCCAAATGACCCCCCCGGACTGTTAATATGTGTCCCTACACCCAGCACACACATTTGGGGCAATCGTTTTTGCTAAAAAAAACTGATTAGTAGAAGCTAAGATATAGCTTTATGAAGTTTAAAAAATCTTGCCGACTGGGCGTTATTTAGCTTCTCCGGCTGCCGAGTGGGTGTGGGGGGGGGGGGGGGGGGTGGAGCGCTGCGCAATATGTACTACCTGGTCCGGTGCCGTCCCTGCAATCCTGTCCGGTGCTGTCCCAGCTGCTCTGCCCGGTGCTGTCCCCGCTGCTCTGTCCGGTGCTGTGCCAGTCTACATGCTGTGCCCCAGGCCGGTAACATGATTATCGGTGCAGGCTCTGGGCAATGGGGACACTTCTTGCTTCCTCCTGCCAATCCCCGCCCAGGGCAGCCCTGCACCAATGAGAACGCAGGGCCAGTGATGTAATGTAACCGCCCCTGCGCTGTGATTGGCTCAGGACCCGTGAGTCATGGGTCACAGCCACCATAATACTATATTCTAATCCAAGACAACCCCTTTAATAATAATAGTGGGGAAGGGGGGGGGCAGCTTCCAGGACCCAAGCAATTCTGAAAATGTAGAAAAAGTAAATGGGGCCGACTGCAGCCCAACCAGATGGATAGGAGCGCTGCTGAGCTGAAATAAATCAGAATTGGACGCATCACTGCACCACAACTCATTCTCAGGAATGTTGAGGTCCAGTATGTCAGACCCCTCACGGATCAAATGTGGTGGCACAGGTAGGTATGGTGTTCTTTGAATGCAACATTTTTTCTCCTCCAAACACGACGATTTGTGTTTCTACCAAACAGTTCTACTTTGACTTCATTTGACCATATGACATTCTCCCAATACTCTTCAGGATCATCCAAATGCTCACTACAAAACTTCAGACGGACTCGGACATATACTGGCTTAAGCAGCGGGACATATCTGGCACTGCAGGATGAGTCCCTGGTGGTGTAGTGTGTTACTAATGGTAGCCTGTGTAACGTTGGTCCCAGCTCTGTGCAGGTCATTCACTAGGTCCCCCATTGTGGTACTGGGATGTTTGTTCACCATTGTCAAGATCATTTTGACCCCACAGGGGGAACCCCTGATAGAGGGAAATTATCATCAGTGGTCTTGTATGTCTTTCATTTTTAATTATTGCTTCTGCAGTTGATTTCTTCTCACCAAGCTACTTGCTTATTGCAGATTCAGTCTTCCCAGCCTAGTACAATTTTGTTTCTGGTGTCCTTCTACAGCTCTTTGGTCTTTACCATAGTGGAGTTTGGTGTGTGACTGTTTGAGGTTGCAGACAGGTGTCTTTTATACTGATAAGTTCAAAAAACAGGTGCCAGAACTACAGGTAATGAGTGGAGGACAGAGGAGCCTCTAAAAGAGGAAGTTACAGGTCTGTGATAGCCAGAAATCTTGCTTGTTTGCAGGTGACCAAATACTTATTTTCCACCAAAATTTAAAAAAAAAAAAATCTTTCCAAAACCGACAATGTGATTTTCAGGATTTGTTTTCTCATTTTGTCTCTCATAGTTGAGGTCACCTATGATGTCGATTACCGTCCGACAATCTTTTTAAGTAGGAGAACTTGCACAATTTGTGGCTGACTAAATACTTTTTGTCCCACTGTAACTAGTGAAGAGTAGCGAGTATTTACCTTCCTCAGGTGCTCAATACTCAAAGAGCAGGATGGGCGTTACTCGAGTACTGAGTATAATGGAAGTCAGTGGAGAACTCATTCTGGGAAAATGCTTATCTTCTGGAAAAATTCTAAAGTTCCCATTGACTTCCATCATGCTATGTCCTCCAGTTGTCCCCTCCAAGTGTCCGACCTACTCGTTTCATGTACAGAGCATCGGTGCATGGTTATGTTTGTTCGTACTAGAGAGAAATTATTGATCCGTGCTGATCCGACCACTGGTCAGTCAGATCAATCAGAGAGCATATAGTATAGCTCAACCACCGTTTAAGTGCACAAGGGAAAAAATAGGCCACAAAGTCTTTAAATATATCCCCGGCACACAATAAAAGAAGAGAGATGATTATCCTTTTTGTGTTTTTTATTTTTGAAGGTGAAAAACAGGTTGCATCACACAACGTTTCGGCTCCAGTTGAGCCTTTCTCAAGTGAGTCTTCTGTATATAGAAAGGGGGTTTGTGGTTCAGTTCCCACATGAGCAACTGCTCAGGCCAGTACCTGCCTGTTTGAGGTACTCAGCATATGACTCCGTCCTTTGTGTCAGTGTAGCAGCATGGTGGCTGGTCTGGGTGGATGGACAAGATCCGACCACTGGGACCTAATGATCAGAGAGGGGTACTTTTACCCAATTAGTATGGAGAACCAGTGCACATGCTTGACATCCACTCCATTCTTCCCTTATGGGCTGCCGAGCCCTGCACTCTACTTTTTCCACCAGCTTCATAGACTGTGACTGAAGCGGCGATCGGACATCCAACCTTCTGCCGATTAGTGCAAGTCCCAGTTATGGGACCCTACTGATAAGCAAATTATCATCTATCTTTTAGATAAGTAATAACTTGCTTTCGATGGACAATCCCTTTAAATCAGTCCTACTCCTGTTAGTTCCTGCATTGACACTATGACCAAAGGCATCCTGATGAGCGGCGCTCCAAGTATTGATTTACAAAGTCTGCGCTACTTATTCCAGTCCCGTATGTTTATTTTCTTGCTCTCAGGTTGTTGCTGGTATTGTATATGAAAATAAAAATGAGGATGGAGATCTCTGAAATGAGCAGCGACCACAATGTATAGTTAGTTGTTGATGCGCGCGCTGTCTCCACCAGGAAATGCTAATTCACAATGACAAGTGCAGCGTAAGCAATGCTGATGGCAGGCAAAAGTTTAGCCGAATATTCCAAAAGTGCACATATAACTCGGATTCTTGCTGACGATGCAAAACTTATTCAGTAAATTCAGGTATTGATATTATAAATGTTCTCACAGGCCTCACCGGCTCCAGATATTAGGATGTGAGGAGCTTATCATCAGTTGCTGAGCTACTCTGCGTCCGTGCACATCACACGTTTTACACCATAAAGATATGGATGTGGATATGTATTGTTGCAGAAACCCCTTTCCTGAGAGCGCTAATTCCAGATCTGCCAATGTTGGTCCAATGAGTAGCGATGGATCAGATACAAGAACACACAACCAGTATCTGTACGAGTACAAGGCTTGTCTGACACTCAGATGCCCAGACCAAGTATTTATTACAACCATGAAACAAAAGGGCAGTGTCTTATTACATTACCTAAACCGAATATGTAAATTGGGATTAACAAATTTGTAATCATGTATTATGTTAAGTTCCTTAAACCTTGTGCTGTCCAGTTTTCTATAACTTTAATAACAAAGACAAACTTTAGACAAAGACATCTTTAAACGGACACAACACCTAGTGTTATTACATATTGACTTTATGAATAATGCTTAAGCTTAATACAAAAGCACAAAATTATTAAAGACGTAAACTGCCTAAATGGTTAAAGCAAGGTATAAAATATTAACCATAACAGTATCATCATATCCTTTAAATATAGAAAAATGCGGAAAAAAAAAACCCCTACAGAGTGCAGAATCACTGTTTATAAATATCCATAAAGGAGGTGTCTTTGGATAATTCCCCTTTGCTACCCTGTGATCAGCTTGGGGACCCTTAAGGGTCTGTCACACGTGTCAATGTCGCCCGCGATATCGCTCATGCGTCACAAATTATTAATCGCCTGAGCGATGTGGAATTATCGCAGGTAAGATGTCACACGCGTCAATATGACCCAGCGATGCGGTGATGTCGCCATCTTGCGAGCGATTTTATTTAGCCGCTTGTACGTTGTCAAAATAGAAAATATGTCGCTGAGTTTAGTGTCACATGCAGCGATGCACAAGGTCTACTGAGCGATGAGCGACAGGTTTTACATCTGGCAATGAAACCTGCGATGGGCGATAAGCGACATGTCGCTGGTTGCATCGCTTGGTCACACGCTTCAATGTCGCTCCTGCGTCACTTTTACGTCGCTCGAGCGACTGAAAATCCGTGACGTACGAGCGACATTGACAGCGATATCGACGCGTGTGACATCCCCTTTAGTTCCTGGTGTTAGGACTGTGAATATACAGGTGACACAGCAGGGGATCGCAGCTGTGTGTTTTCTGTGAGGTTACCCAATTCCCTGCTTGCTTGTTTTATCACAGGAGCAAGTGTTTCTGCCGTGTCGCCAGTCCTGTGAGCTCATCATAAATCATCGGTGACGTATGAGCTCAGCGGCTGCCAGGACTCCAACGTCAGTCTTGATTTATTATCTCACAGGTATGGAGAATGTGGCAGTCACCTTCGCTCCTGTGATCAAACAGTCAAGAAAATGTTACCTCTCAAAAAGCAGCTGCTGCGAACCCCTGCTGTGTTGTTTGTAAGCTCTCGTATGCTTCTTTTCCCAGCCAGGAGCTGTAGTATTGTGCTGCTCATAAACTGGAGCAGCTCTATATGGTCAAACACAGCAAACAAGACAGTCCATAGCAGGGACACATATAGAAGATTATCTCCGCACAGGAGATGTGGTATGATCAGACCATGTCCCTATACAGTCAGACACAGCCATTACACAGTACATAGCAGGGACACATATATATATATAAGATTATCTCAGCACAGGAGATGTGGTATGATCAGACCATGTCCCTGTACAGTCAGACACCTCCATTACACAGTACATAGCAGGGACACATATATATAAGATTATCTCAGCACAGGAGATGTGGTATGGTCAGACCATGTCCATGTATGGTCAGACACCTCCATTACACAGTACATAGCTGGGACACATATATAAGATTATCTCAGCACAGAAACAGTTTTTCTTAACAAATCCAATGTGCCGATTCCTCTTTGTAGCCCCTCTACAGTCCGGTTATTAGATCAGGAGCTTGAACTTGCAACCCTAATAAACATCTTTTTATTATTGGAATTTCCCCACAAATGGACAGTAAAGGATGGTGTGATGCATTAAATGTAGACATTTCACCATGTACACTATGGTTACAATTGACACATAGCCTGCAAATAAATTGTTGTGTTTATTACTCTGTGCAGCAACATGCACTCTTAGATTTAATGCAGATCTGTCGCCTGATTTTACAAGCCTTCTCAGTAAATGTTACACCTGATGAAGCAGATGTACTTACCATGAAACGTCATGTCACAATAGTTGGTCTAATCCTAAAGAGCGAGACTCCTGAGTCCAAATGTATTTGGTCTCCACCCATCCAGCATGACTGACAGCCGCAGCTTGTATTGTGCAGTTTCAGATATAGACAGCAGCAGGGATGGGCTATGAGGAGTTGTCAATCAGGCTAAGGGGGTGGAGATTCCTCAGCATCGGGAAGGGAGAACACTGAGGAGCTTTCAGACATGGCAAGTTGATAAAGATTTAGCAGCAGCTGGGAAGGGGAGGGGGGACACCAAGAAGTTGTCAGTTATGCAAGGTGGACGGACATGCAACAGCAGCAAAGAATGGACACTGAGAAACTGACATTCAGGCTAGGTGGGTGGAGATTCAGCAGCAGGGAGGGAGGACACTGAGGATCTTTCAGTTAGGCTAGGTGGGTAGAGATTCAGCAGCAGGGAGGAGAACACTAATGAGCTGTCATTTATGGAAAGTTATACAGCTTTAGCAGCAGCAGGGAGAGAACACTAAGGATCTTTGTCAGGCTAGGTGGGACAGATTCACCAGCAGAGTGGGAGAACAGTGAGGAGCTATCAGGCATGCAAGGTAGATGGAGATTCAGCATCCGTGAGGACGACGCGGAGTAGCTTGTAGGTTAGGGAAGTTGAGATTCATTGGCAGGGTGGGGGAACACTGAAAAGCTGTCAGTCAAGATGAGCAGAATTTCAGCAGCAGAAAGTAGGAGAATGGGGAGCTGTCAATCAGGAGTGGTGGGCGGTGATTGAGTTAAACTGTTATAAAGCATTATACAGCCATTCTGACACAGATGTTCAAAGTAAATACAAGCGCCTCATTAGGTCTAAGAGATCTATTTAGTAATGAATGCAATTTATATTGTTAAATCTAGTGACAGATCGACTCAAAAACCCAATCGACATGCATGGGGGAAAAAACCATCTATATTATAGCTTATAAAATTCTGCTTTGTGTCTCCGTGCACCTTCTAGGGCACAGGAGCAATGCATTGCACGCCATGTGTATGAGTTAAGACCTCTGTAAAGATTTGATTTTAGGGACTGAACACCCTATGGCAGCCGTGACATCTCTGCACATGTAGCCTCACAGTGATCTGTAGAAACTCCGTGTCTGGCTTTGCTACATATTAGCAGCATTCTTGAAGTATAGAAAACCCCTTTTATTAGTCGTAATCATTCTTTACACTAGTAGATGTAGCGTTACCGTTTGCCCCATTGTTTAGGTTGCAGTGACAGATCCTGACATCTTTAATCTGAACATGTGACGTCCGCCATTGCCTCACGTTATCAGTAGCCCGGTCAGGATCCATAAGATGCCACAAGCTGTTGACTCTCCAGTTAGGGGGGAGAATTTCAGACAAACCGTTCTACACAGACACATTTTCCAGTCTTCTCACAATTCTATTGCATTGCCCAAAGCGGCCTTCTTCAAAGAGCCACCGCACAACAAAGGAGGAGCTGGCAACCTCAGTATTATGTTATCTGAGCTCGGCAGTGCTGATGTACACTGTGCATGGCATCCTTCGGAGATTTGAGGAATACGGCTGCATTTTATACTGTGAAAGAAAAGATATATTGTTCCATGTTTGCTGAATCCCAATGATACGAAGGAAGACTGTGCAGCAGGTGGAAACCTAAGGCAATGTGTGCAAAAGAGCTTGGAGTAATGTACAGCCTGGCATACTGGATGCCTAAATGTATTATAATTTATATATGGTGCCAACGGAAAATGTTTTTTGGTTCTTTTGTCCTCTGGGGGCACAGAATATCATACCCAATACACAGGAGGCATAGTGTCACACAGTCACCTGGCAGCTCCAAAATGGCTGCCACAAACAGGCTTGGGGCAAGCTACTCGATTTCACAGAACCAGGGGTTGACCTGGCCTTCGCCCTTTCAGTCAAATGCAAAGCCAGGTCTGTGAACGGGAATATCAGGTCAAAATACCAGAGCTCAGGATAGAGGAACAAACAAGGATAGAATCTCTATGGACTGGCAGTGGGAGCTGGCTCTCTGGGGTTTAAATAGAGCAGCCCCACATAGTACTGACTGCAGACTGAAACCAAAACAACAGATTAACTCTCCAGCTTCCAGGCTGGACAGATCTACAAGTCCCAGGAATTAAAATAGGATTGATGTTATGAAGCATCACCCGTAACAACAGTGGGGCACCGCCTAGCGGTCAAAGCAGAAATCAGCACAGATTTTACACATAGCAAGGGCCCTACCTACTGGTGGCGATCTATGTCTCGGGTTAGGCTTCAGAGCCCAAAAGCACCTTCTACGTCTGTACCCCATATAGTGACCATCTTCCCACTCAAGGTGTCAATTTAATAGGGAGCCAATTATCCTTAAAATGCTATGCCTGTCTTGTACTTTTATATGCCCAGGACATACCACATGTGCTTAGTAGATACAGGTTCCATCAATGAGATGGATCCACATACATCTTGAAAACTTATACAAGTCAATGGGGGAGCTTTGGCCACCCTCCACTGATGGCAGCTCACAATGGGCCCCTAGATGACATCCTTCAAAATAATTTTTTTTTATAGCTGCGCAGATTTTTATCCACAGTTTTATCCTGGCTCCTGCATATCTTTCAAAATGCCCTCCATCAAACCATTCTCTAAATTGGGTATGTCACACATTTACAGCTCAGTTAGTGTAAAAACAGTCCTGAAAGAGCTTACACACGTACAAGGTGCTAATGGTCCCATTAACGATGGCACATTTTTGATCACAGTTTTGTGCCTGCTGCCTAACTTTTTTTTTCTACAAACCGCAACTGGCCATACTAACAAGACGGAGATTTTCAAATTTGCCTGTTCATCGAATGGGTTGCGTTTTTTCAGCTGTAGGGCTAGTCATTAGTGGTGCAGAAAGCGGATCCAGAAAATGAGCGTCAATTAGTGCTCCACCGCTTTCCACACCACCAAGCTCCATTACTTACTTGCCCGGCAAACCCTGCATGGTCTTCCTTATGAACATTGGCAGGACCTGTGGGTATGGTACTGGCAGGACCTTCCAATGTGACTCAGACTGAGAGTCACATGGTGCCAGGTCCTGTCAGTTCTTGTACTACTCACAGATCCTGCCAGTGCTCAGAAGGAAGACATTACCGGGGAGGGTAAGAAAGTGTGTGTGTGTCTTTTGTCAGTCTTTGTTCTCCAAAAATGAAGCAAAAAAGCAACACAAATGGATAATACATTGGTGATGCTTTTTTTTTTTGCAAAAAGAGGACCCTTTTTGTGCAGAAACTGCCCCAAAACGGATCAACAAAAATCGGAGCACACTGTGTGTGAGGGAGGTCTACAACAGCACAATTTTGAAAGCCTGATAGTAGACACAATGTAGCCTTGCATCAATGTGAGTGTATACTACTTATTATAGGTAACTGAAATATTGTAATCCCACAGTCTGGGTACATCAGGTCCATACTCCTTTAAGAAATAAAGGGTCTTCCCACACATTTAATTCCTCACTAGGAACCGTTCAGAGAATACAGCTCTACAGCCGATGGAATAATCTTTGTCCTCATTCGGCGAATTACAAAATGTCTTGATGAAGAAAGCTTTAATCAGTCAAATCTGCCGTGATTTAGGGGGATTTTGTGTCTAATAATTACAGGCTGTTTGATCAGGGGATAAGGAAGGGATTACGGCTCCCTTTGAACATAGTAACTTTCTAATTGCATATATTTACTTGTCTAATCAAGAGGATGCCCACCTGTCGAGACGGACTTCATTAGGTTTTGCTCTGGACACATGGAATAATGACCGACAATAAGATTTCTTTATAAAGTGTACGGTTATCCTGACTTGGGTTACATTGACAATGGTTTTTCTTGCTTAGATAATTATATATTGTAATATAAAAAAAAATCTCCAGCTTTCATCATCATTTTGTTTATAAGCTTTAAGTTCTGTGCTGATTCATTGTTAAAACTTCTGCATTGTTGTAGAGTTAGGGTATGTGCACATTTGGGCGGTTCGCACATCTGGTTAGGGTCGGCGGCGGCTGGGGCGAACCCCAGAAGTCTGGCAAGCCGTCCACCGGCTTCCTGGCAGGTATGTGCGGCGGGTGCACAGCGGGTCAGCTGCGGCGGTTATGCAGCGGCTGGAAGCAGTACATGATTCTGCTTGCAGCCGCTGCAGAACCGGCCGGTTTATAGAACATGCACATTCGTTGCTAACCCGCTGGGAACCCAGCGGGTTAGCAACAGATGAGCATGTGTAAACCGCCGGTGTGTGCACACCGGGTGTCGGTTTACATAGGTTTTAATGTTAATCCAAACGCCGGTTTGGATTAACATAAATTTACATAAAACTTATGTAAACCGACCGGCGGTTTACACAGCTAAACCGACCCTAACCCGCCATATGTGCACATACCCTTAAAGGGTTATTTCCAACATTGCAAGTTATCCCCTATCTACCGATTAGTCATTAGGGGTCAGACTTCTGGGACCCCAATGATCCTGAGAATGGGGCTCTGAAATACCCAATCAGAATAGGGCGAAGGCCGTACATTCACACCTACCTTCCATTCATTTTCTAGAAGACTGTTGAAGATTGTGAAATAGTGATCGTCTCATTGAGAATGGCTGGAGCAGTACGGTGCATGCACAAGCAACGCTCCATTCCAATCTGGTCTTTCAAAGCCCCATTCTCGTGGATGGATAAGAGATAATGTATTGATGGGGCTCTGAATTACACCATTAGGACAGAGCGTTGCTTGCTCATGCGCTCCAGTGCACTGTTTCTTCTCGGCAGGGGAAACTCAATTTGCAGTCCTCCATTATCTCTGACAGTCCTCCAGACATTGAATGGATCATGGGTGCACATTCCAACATTCCAAAAGGGTATATCAATACCCCGTTTTCACGATCAGTGGCAATTCCAGCAATATGATGATCTGACCCCTTTGATTTTCAAGATATACTATGGTTACTGGTAACTTGCACTGTGTATGGGTAAAAGTATAAGAAACATGTCTATTTGTTAAAAAAAAAAAGTAAAATTACAACATTTGTTGGTATTTTGCCATCTGTTTAGATTGTATTTAGCAGTTCTGTATTTTTCTGTATATTTGACATGTACCGTAATATTTGTTGTGTGCCTCACCCATTGTACATGTTGTCATACATGGGCAGTTTAGTGTTGTTTCCTAATAGTGCATGCGCAGGAAATATAGAAGACACTCTACGCAATATTTGAACTGTTTGTAAAAAAATGTCGTAGTAAGTGATGTATGGCATACACAACATTTCTTACTTCACATAAAACATCTGTAGAAGGGCATGGGGTGGGCGGACATATCATTGGTGCAGCCACATAGTAGCCTAAGAGGTAAGGGAACCACTAGCACCTGCAAAGCAGCACACAGCTTCTGCATTGGCTTGAGTCAGACTACCGTGAGGATCACATGAGGATCACATCAAACTTACCAGCCGGCGGCTCTCCTGACCTGTGCGTGACCGCTTCATATATATCGATGCCGCTGACTCACTCAGGTCAGAGAGCCGCAGGCCGGTCCGGGAAGTGCGATACGATCCTTGCACGAGCCATATGGTAGTCGGACTCCAGTCATAGCACAACTATTCTACTGCAAAGGGCACATATACTGTTCTTGAACTTGGGTCCTTTAGTGTCTGTGTCCACCACTGCATAGAAGGGACAGGAATGAGTTGACCAAGGAGGGGACATGGTTCAGATCAGGATAGATTGCAATCTGGTCAGTGCAGCTAAGAGAGTCCTGCACTGAAGGCTTTGGACAGTGCCAATTGTACCAAAGTGCAGGTTACTGCCCTAGAAAAATAATGGGGTGTATTCCACACAGGGCTGTCGAGTCGGTAAGCCAAACCTCCACCAAAGTGGACACCGACTCTTGACTCCAAAGCCCTGAAATTTCCACAGAACTTGTATCTGGGCACTGCCAAGTTTTGATTGGCCACAAATTAAGGATACAATGAAAACACCCCCAGAAAACCTATGTGGTATACCCTAAGGTTGAAAGGAAAAATTGAACCTTCATTACCAAAGGGCATAAGTTCAGAATATAGTAACACAGAAGAAAAAGAAAAATGGTTGCAGACTCAGTGTAACAGTGACAATTGGAGGAGGTACTCGGATTTAGGCTGCCAGCTCACATCCGTGTGAGTGTTAACATCTGAAAGAAACCGGATGACTTTTTTCCCCTCGTGTCATCCTGGTTGCATAAGTTTTTTCCTCATCCATTTTTTTTTTTTATTGTCTGAAGCAGGTAGACTATCTGAACTTTCCTGGTTGTCTGTAGGCAGCACAGTATGGTTAAGCCCTTGATCCCTAGTCAGAACAGAAGACATGTTAATTAGCAATACCAAATAATGAAAGTGAACCTGTCACCTCTATAAATCCCCCCTGGCTATCACTACCTGTCCCTGCATCTTCCTATTACTACTCTATCCCTTTCTACGCTAAATGTGCTCTGACTGTGTAATAAAAGCTTTTTATTACTTACTCATTACTATGTTAATGATCCGGGGGGCTACCGTTGCTAGTCCCCCTGGGCATCCTCTCTGTGTCCCGTGGCCGCCTCCTGTGTAGTTTATCACGCCCCGATGGGCGTGATATTGACTTCCAAATGCGCGCCCCCTCAGCCTGACTCCCTCCGCTTTGCAGAATGCCGGGTATGATGCTGAAAGCGTCATTTCCGGTACTCCGCAGCTCATCCACAGAGCTGTGCATTGCGCATGCTCTGTGAAGCACATTACGTCAGCTCATCCGACGCAATGTGCACTATAGAGCATGCGCAACCTGAAGTCCAGCTGCGGAGTGCATTTGGAAGTCAATATCACGCCCATCAGGGCATGATAAACTACACAGGAGGCGGCCACGGGACAGTCGCAGGGCACATTTAGCACAGAGATGGTACCTTTACACGCCGCCACTGCAGGATGGATACCAACGGCTACTTCACGTGCACGAGCACGCCCAAACGGTTACCAACGGGAAACGCACCCTCTTTACACGCCGCCACAAGGTGCGCTACGCTACGCTACATTTACAGCTAGCTACATCGCCGGGTGTCTCAAGTAGCCATCTGTAGCTCAGCGTACCTCATTTACACAACGCTACAACAAGCTAATATGGGCGGACCTGGTGCAGTAGGGACAGCACATAGGCGTGCCACAATTGTGGATTACAAGACGTCCGTACGCTGATGGGACAAAGCCAGAACATCATGATTGGGCAGGCATCGCAGGAGGCTGGTTAATACAGCACGCTCGAGCAATTGTGTAGTGTGACTGGTCAGCTCCTTAAATATGCCTCCCTATGCAGCGACTACCAATCGTCATGCAGGAGCTTCCACCAATGATCGCAGATGGGGCGTGGTAACACGGAGCCTGGGTGACGCCTTAGCTACATTGCAGCTACATCGCCGGGTGTCCACAGTTCCCTTCTGTGGGTTCTTTACACGCCGATACAGCTCGCTACAATCGGCGATGTAGCCATCTGTTTATGGGCAGTGCACGGATACAGATGTATCTGTAGCCGGCTGTGTCGTCCCGTCTTCAGACGCCGCTACTACGGGCGATATTGGCGCGACAAGCTACATTTGTAGCCTGTAGCAGGTTGTATCCATCCTGCAGTGGCGGCGTGTAAAGGTACCAAGAGGGATAGTTAGAGTAGTGATAGCCTGGGAGGCTTAATGGAGGTGACCGGTTCCCTTTAACCAATTGATATCTCCTGTGTTCTCCCTGCCCCTCCCCTATAAAGGGGGGGGGGGGGAGACACCACACAACCCGTATTTTTAATTCTTCTCATAGATCAGAAGACTCTCTTAAGGGTAGGTTGGGTTCTGTATATATATCCTCATATATCACTTGGCTTCCAGTCATAAATCCTGAGATGCATCAAGACAGCAGGTCCTTTTTCATAGGTCAAGAAAAAAGCAGCTAACAGTCTATTCAGTAGGACTATCAGCTATGTATCCACCAGACTTCTGTACAACACAACTGATGGTCCCAACCCCATTTATAAGGCAAGAAATCCCACTTATTAAACCTGACAGGGCACACCTGTGAAGTGAAGACCATTTCCGGTGACTACCTCTTGAAGCTCATCAAGAGAATGCCAAGAGTGTGCAAAGCAGTAATCAAAGCAAAAGGTGGCTACTTTGAAGAACCGAGAATACAAGACATATTTTCAGTTGTTTCACACTTTTTTAAGTATATAATTCCACATGTGTTAATTCATCGTTTTGATGCCTTCAGTGTGAATGTACAGTTTTCATAGTCATGAAAATACAGAAAACTCTTTGAATGAGAAGGTGTGTCCAAACCTTTGGTCTATACTGTATAACAAACAAAGATGGTTGCACTGTTAGATTTTAGGGAGTGAGTGCTGGCAGTCTTTACTTGTTTATCCTTTTCTATACAGACCCCCATATACATTAATGGTTGAGTCTGATCCCCAAAAGTGATGAGGCCAGGACATGCTCTGAGTCTATCAGACCAGAGACATGGAATTGTTTTTTAAATTGATGTATGTATAGATAAATGAAGCTCTAATGGTGCCGTCACACAGCACGATCTGGCCAGCGATGTCGGAAGCGATGCGCGGGTGCCCGCCCGCTTCCGACATCGCTGGCCAGCTGTCACACAGCATCGCTGCGGCCGGCGACACTGCAGCGATGCGGGCGGTGACATCGCTCGCTGGGCTGCGCTCAGCCCAGCGAGCGATCCGCAGCAACGCTGCGGTATAGGCTGGATCGCCGCCGACATCGCTCTGGCGATGTCACACGGCGCGATCCAGCCTTATCGCAGGTCGCCAGTGTTGACAGGTTTACGATTCTTCCCGTAAACCTGACAACCTGCGACCAGCGATAAAACGCGGTCGCGCCGCTCGTATACACAGCGCGACGTCGCTAGCGACATCGCTGATACGTCACTTTTTCGGCGATGTCGCTAGCGACGTCGCCAGGTGTGACAGCACCATAAGGGTCAGTGAGCTGTCGAAGAAAAAAAAAAAAAAGGACACCGCTAGAACATGTCACGTGGATGTGTGAATGTATCTTGAATTAAACTTCCTGCGGAAGGTTCTCTTTAACTCTGCTACTATAAAGGTGGCTTCACACCAGGCAACGTTGCTAGCGACATCGCTGGAAAAGTGACGTCACAGCGATGTTGCTAGCGACGTCGCCCCGTGTGACAGCGCGACGCGACCGCGAATTATCGCTGGTCGCAGGTTGACAGGTTTACGGGAAGAACTGTAAACCTGACAACCTGCGATTAGGCTGGATCGCGCCGTGTGACATCGCCAGAGCGATGTCAGCGGCGATCCAGCCTATACCGCAGCGCTGCTGCGGATCGCTCGCTGGGCTGAGCCCAGCGAGCGATGTCACCGCCCGCATCGCTGCGGCATCGCCGGCCGCAGCGATTCTGTGTGACAGCTGGCCAGCGATGTCGGAACCGAGCGGGCACCCGCGTATCGCTTCCGACATCGCTGGCCAGGTTGCCTAGTGTGACAGGACCTTAAGAGATATGGGGCTCTGTGTTACAATAGAATGGAGCTCATACTGCAATAAAGATATATTAAGAATGTAAAAGCATAAACACTGTTTAAAATAGCAGCCAACTTGTGCAATGTGGGAAAGTCAGGTGTTATTGGGTGTTATAGTGCAGCTTCTTGGACATGTAGCGCAGAAATAAGTTTTAATGATGTTTTCTCCCGTCATCACGATTATTGGGACAGGGATATAGGCTGTAGGTCTGTTCGAAGAGGAAAGCTCTGACATGAAAGAGCAATAAAATCTCCTAATCCAGGCAAATGAAAGTGTCACTCTGCAGGATGAAAGGTGCAGGGAGGCTATACAGTGCTTTATAGCACCATAGTATATATGATACACGAGGATAAGGACCTCCCCGCAGTAGACGCCCCATACCTGTGTAATAACTCATGGTGATAGGTAGAGATACCCGGAGCTGTCTGCCATGCTCTAGGAAAGCCCAGAAGCTATGGGATGAAACTGAATGGGAGGAGACACAGATTGGGGAAAACGTTTTGACAGTGAGGGTGATCAGTGAGTGGAACAGGCGGCCACGAGAGGTGGTGAGTTCTCCTTCAATGGAAATCTTCACACAGAGGCTGGACAGACATCTGTCTGGGGTGATATAGTGAATCCTGCTAAGCAGGGGATTGGACCAGATGACCCTGGAGGTCCCTTCCAACTCTATGATTCTATCACAAAACACAACATTCCACTCTTCTCTTATGCTATTCCTGTGCTAACCATTTCTTGTATATGTGCATGCTCTTTCTTGTATTGGCATTATCGGTGTGACCAAGCCACCGCTAGGTGCAGCATAAATCTCATTGTAAAGCCCCCACCCCCCCCATATACATCAGACTTGCATCTACCAAGCCTGCCAATATTTACAGGTTTGGCCAACAGTCTAATGTGTATGGATCCGGAATGCTGATTTTGGATTGTCAGTTCTTTAATTCTCTAAGTCCTCCTTCACTTGCCCATGTTTTCGGTACGTGTGGTATCCGTTTCTTTTAACACGTACACATGATGCTGCTCACGTGTCCGCGCTAAACACATGAAGGCATGTCTGTTTTTTTGTTTCCAGCAGCATGGATGACCAGGGACAATAGAAGTCTATGGGTGCATGAGAAATATGTACAGCACACAGATGGCATCCATGAGCTATCCATGTGCTGTCCATGTGTTTAACATTGAAAATGTTGTTTATTTCTTTACCCATCTGTATGAAACACTGATGGTAAATACAGACACCTGAATGACACACTTATGTAAAACACTGATGACACCGGTACCATTTTGTCATGTATGTTTTTTACACGGATGTGTTGTTGGAGGCCTAAGAAGTAAACAGTCACCAAAGATGTCTAGCAGTATCTCCTCTAAGGGTACCTTTACACGTTGCGGCGATAAATTCTGACGGCGATATGTCGCCCTGGAATTATCGCCGTCAGATTGCCTCCAAATTGCGGTGTGTAATTTGGGAATTTGGTGGCTTTATGTCGCCTCACCGCTGTCGCCTGATTCCTGAGCACTGCTCCAAAATCAGGCGACCGGGGCGAGGCAACATATCGCTGCCAAATTCACAAATTACACGCCGCAATTGGGAGGAATTTTGACGGCGATAATTTTATGGCGACATATCGGCGTCAGAATTTATCGCCGTGTTTGCGGCGTGTAAAGGTACCCTTGGGGCCATGAGAATTTTGGGCAATAGCTATCAAAAGTGTACGGGAGCTTTAGAGTAGCCCGATTTACTCTTCAAGGGGTCACCTCTTCAGATCATGTTCAGTATGTACACTGGCCATAGCCTTAAAGGGGTTTCCCCATCTCTAAGATACTATCTCAACATGTAGTAGGTGTAATAATAATAATACTATTAGCAAATCCCTTCAGTTAGAAATGTAGTACAGTTATGCTGATTAGCAATATGTTTCCTTATGTGCAGGACATTGCAGCTTAGATATCCATGGTATAACTATTGCCAACTGTCGTGAGTGGTTTTAAGTCTACATACCTAAGCTGCAGTGTCCTGCACATGAGGAAAGAGATGTTGCTCATCAGGAGAACTATACTACCGTACATTTCTAATTGGAGGGATTTGCTTATAGTAGTATTGCACCCACTACACATTGGGATAAGATATTGGAGATGGGAGTACTCCTTTAAAGGGAATATCTGGGACTTTGTAAAAAAAATAAAATAAAAAAATACCTAAGCAGTAAGGTATGGGTGGGTAATTGTCCTGTTCAAGACTACAGAAACTAGTAAAGGGGGGGAGACTTACCGTATTTTTCGCTTTTTAAGACGCACTTTTGTTTCCCCCAAACATGGGGGAAACGGGGGTGCGTCTTAAAAAGAGAATGTAAAAAAAAAAAATATGTAAAATTTAAAATTACACATTACCGGACCGGGGGGTGCGGGTGCCAAGCGGGGTTGCTGGGGGCAGGTTCCGGAGGGTGAGGGGCACGGGTGTATGGCCGTAGATGCGGGGGAGTACCAGCAGAAATGAGCACTGGGCGCCGCCATGTTTTTTTGTGGGCGGCTGCATTCAATGTGTGCAGCCGGCCAGTAGAGGTAGACACTGCAAATTGGCCGCGGGTCTCCTTTATGGCCGCGGCCATTTTGTTGAAGTCTGTGCTGCCTGCCACACATAGTGAATGCAGCCCCCAGAAAAAAACATGGCGGCGCCCAGCGCTCACTGCTGCCGGTACTCCCCCGCATCTACGGCCATACACCAGTGCCCCTCACCCTCCGGAGCCTGCCACCGGCACCCCTGCTCAGCAGCTGCAATTCCACCATTGGTAAGGACATATATAGGGAATGGGGGCATATAAAAAAGATGGGGGCACTTAACAGGATGAGGGCATATATATACAGGATGGGGATATGGGCATATACATAGGATGGGCGGACATATTTTCAGGATAGGGCATATGTACAGGATGGGGAACATTTAGATAATATGGGGAAATGTATATTCCAGGATGGAGGTATATATACAGGATTTGGGACCATATTTACAGGATGGGGACATGTGTGCCATAATGAGGGTATATATACCAGGATGGGGGGGCATATGTACCAGGATGGGGACATATATACAGGATGGTGACATCTATACCAGGTTGAGGGACATCTATACCAGGATGAGCGATATATGTAGCAGGATGGGGGCATATATACCAGGATGGTGACATGTTTGCCAGGATAAGGGACGTATATACCAGAATGGGGGGACATATATACCGGGATACCAGGATGGGGGGGTTTATGTAACAGGATGAGAGACATTTATACTGATTATAAGACAGACACTGGCATTATAAGACGGATCCCATTTAACATTAAAAAAAATTTTTTTCTCTTTTCCTTCACCAAATTTGGGGGTGCGTCTTATAAAGCGAAAAATACGGTATACATACATGTTTTTTATTTCAACTGGGTTTTATTGGTGTTCCTAGTTTAATTGAGATGGGACATAAAGGGAATCTAATCACATCAAAAGAAGGAGGGCACCAATGCTGCAGGTTATACGGCTGGACGACCAGGAGTACACGGTGTGGAAGCCTGTGGTGCCAGTCCAAAAGACCACATACGAATCAATTTTTACAAAGAGAGGCGGCACTCACCAGAACTTTTCTGTGCTTTATTCAGCAATCGCAAATTCACAAGGTACAGGGAGGGAGCAGAGGCTGGGATGACGACGGCACCGTTTCGTGCGAAACGGTGCCGTCGTCATCCCAGCCTCTGCTCCCTCCCTGTACCTTGTGAATTTGCGATTGCTGAATAAAGCACAGAAAAGTTCTGGTGAGTGCCGCCTCTCTTTGTAAAAATTAAATACATAAAGGGAATCTGTCAGCAGTTTTTTGCTATATCCAGAGCCTTGTTAAAGTATTTGGCCCCTTGAACTTTTCAACCTTTTGCCACATTTCAGGCTTCAAACATAAAGATATAAATTCTAATTTTTTTGTGAAGAATCAACAAGTGGGACACAATCGTGAAGTGGAACCAAATTTATTGGGTATTTTAAACTTTTTTAACAAATAAAAAACTGAAAAGTGGGGCGTGCAATATTATTTGGCCCCTTGAGTAATACTTTGCAGCGCCTCCTTTTGCTGCAATTACAGCTGCAGTCTCTTGGGGTTTGTCTCCATCAGTTTTGCACATGGAGAGACTGAAATTTTTGCCCATTCTTCCTTGCAGAACAGCTCTCACTCAGTGAGGTTGGATTGAGGCGTTTGTGAACAGCAGTTTTCAGCTCTTTCCACAGATTCTCCATTGGATTCAGGTCTGGACTGTGACTTGGCCATTCTAACACCTGGATACGTTTATTTTTGAACCATTCCATTGTAGATTTTGCTTTATGTTCGGGATCATTGTCTTGTTGGAAGATAAATCTCCGTCCCAGTCTCAGGTCTTTTGCAGACTCCAGCAGGTTTTCTTCCAGAATGGTCCTGTATTTGGCTCCGTCCATCTTCCCATCAATTTTAACCATCTTCCTGTCCCTGCTGAAGAAAAGCAGGCCCAAACCATGATGCTGCCACCACCATGTGTGACAGTGGGGATGGTGTTTTGAGGGTGAGGAGCTGTGTTGCTTTTACGCCAAACATATCGTTTTGCATTGTGGCCAAAAAGTTCAATTTTGGTTTCATCTGAGCAGAGCACCTTATTCCACATGTTTGGTGTCTCCCAGATGGCTTATGGCAAACTTCAAATGAGACTTTTTATAGATATCTTTGAGAAATTGCTTTCTTCTTGCAACTCTTCCATAAAGGCCAGATTTGTGCAGTGTACGACTGATTGTTGTCCTATGGACAGACTCTCCCACCTCAGCTGTAGATCTCTGCAGTTCATCCAGAGTGATCATGGGCCTTTTGGTTGCATCTCTGATCAGTCTCCTCCTTATTCGAGATGAAAGTTTAGAGGGACGGCCGGGTCTTGGTAGATTTGCAGTGGTCTGATACTCCTTCCATTTCAATATGATCGCTTGCACAGTGGCTCCTTGAGATCTTTAAAGCTTGGGAAATCTTTTTGTATCCAAATCCGGCTTTAAACTTTGCTACAACAGTATCTCGGACCTGCCTGGTGAGTTCCTTGGTCTTCATGATGCTCTCTGCACTTGAAACAGAACCCTTAGCCTATCACAGAGCAGGTGCATTTATACAGAGACTTGATTACACACAGGTGGATTCTATTCATCATTACCAACATTTAGGACAACATTGGATCATTCAGAGATCCTCACTGAACTTCTGGAGTGAGTTTGCTGCACTGAAAGTAAAGGGGTCGAATAATATTGCACGCCCCACTGTTCAGTTTTTTATTTTTTTTAAAAAGTTTAAAATATCCAATAATTTCGTTCCACTTCATGATTGTGTCCCACTTGTAGTTGATTCTTTACAAAAAAAATTAGAATTTTATATCTTTGTTGAAGCCTGAAATGTGGCAAAGGGTTGAAAAGTTCAAGGGGGCCAAATACTTTAACAAGGCACTGTAATCGGAGGACCACCTGCTGTAGGGCAGGGAAGGCGAACCTTTCAAAGATTGAGTGCCCAAACTGGAAGCCCTAACTCAATTATTTATAGTTAAGTGCCAATATGAAAAATTTAACTTACATTACAGCAATGGCCTGTCACAAGGGGTGCACAGGCGGGAGAGCCAGCATCTGCCAACTCTCTTCCCTGTACAGTGTTTGCAGTCCTGAAGAAAATCAATTCTATTATTTAAACAATTGGTTTTAAACTTACCTTTGCCGTTTTCAATTCAGCAGCGGTCATCAAGTTTCGTGCGCTTACTGCACATTGAAGCTGAGCCGCTCCATTGCCCTTTCAGACACAGCAGTGGATTCATTGCTATGGAAAAAAATGCAGATATTAGATTTTTGCAGGGAAAATTAAGCAGATTTCCCACTGAAATTCTTGTCCCTATCTTGTAGTAATGTGTTCCACGATTCCTTCATGCCCATCTGATCCCTTTCAGTGCCCATCTGATCCTGTATGCCCATCCTGACCCCTTTCAGCAATGCCCATCATCCCTAGATCCCCTTTTCCCCTTCAGCAATGCCCCATCCTGATCCCCTTTCAGCAATGCCCCATCCTGATCCCCTCGCAGTAATGCCCCATCCTGGTTGCCATTTATAGGTATTTAAAAAAAAAAAAGTAACTTTCCTACTCCCACTTTCACCTCTGCTCATCTCCTCACGTCTTCTGTCATTTCACACCCTGGGTGTTGTCATGCTGGTGGCCACCAACATGTACATCATGACATTATGTGATGGTGCCAGCCTAGGAGAGTGAGTGTCCGAGTGAGGAGAAATTCTCCTCTGATTTGACACTACTTAGAACCACTAGTGGAATACACTCTGCTTGAGGTGACGCCGCATGCCAGCAGAGAGGGCTTTGTGTGTCCTCTCTGTTACGTATGCCATAAGTTCGCCGTCACTGCTGAAGGGGTTAAAAAACAAACATCAACTGTGCCTCTCATCAGGTTGTGTGCTGTTGTTTACTTAAACGTTTTATCACCTGGAGATTACCATAATTGGCAACATTGTGACATCCAACATGTCCCCTTCTGGGTTTGACTCCTCACAGTCAATGCATAATCTCTATAGAGAGCCTGGTGTGGGAGGGGGCAGCTCACTGTCTATAGACATTGTACATACAGAGCCTAGTGTGTGTGGGGGCAGCTCTCAATCTTACACATTGCATAAGAGCCCACGTGTGGGGTGGGCAGCTCACTGTCTATGACAATGTATTATACAAGTTGTTTGGCGGGGAAGCTCACTGTCTATAGACAATGTAATACCAGAGTCCTGGTGTGGCTCGAAGCTCATGCTATAGACATGTATACAGAGTCTGGTGTGGGCGGGGAAGCTCCTGTCTATAGACAATTTTATATACAGAGCTGGTGTGGGGGGCAGCTCACTGTCTATAGACAATGTAATACAGAGTCCTGGTGTGGGCGGGGAAGCTCTCTGCTATAACAATTGTATATACAGAGCCCTGGTGGTGGGGGCAGCTCACTGTCTATAGACAATGTATATACAGAGTCTGGTGTGGGCGGGGAAGCTCACTGTCTATAGACTTATACAGGGCCTGGTGTGGGTGGGGGCAGCTCACTGTCTATAGACATTGTATATGCACAGTATGGTGTGAGTGGGGGCAGCTCTATGTCTATAGACATTGTACATACATAGCCTGGTGTGGGCGGGGGAGCTCTCCCAGCTCTGCTACATGCCTAAATGCTTGGATTGTGACTGAGCGGCCATTGATTTATGTGATACATTGTTGGATTCAGGGCCTCTTTGCCTACATCATTCTGCTCTCAGATGAGGTAGCAAAAACCTGCTGACAGATCTGATGAAATGTCCCATGAATGTTTGGTAATATATGATAATCATGGGGTTCCTCAGGTTGCACACTGTTAATTTGTCCGGTTTTATGTAAAGTACCTGCCAGAAAGTTACCTTTATTACCCAAAGCAGCCAATCACAGCGCAGCTTTCATCCCAATGTGGACAGTGTTGCTGATGCATTTAAAGAGCTGTAGAATTAATGGCGCTATATAAGGGGTTAATAATTAGTATTATTTTACCCAAACTGTTACAAATTCAGCAGAGA
Source organism: Allobates femoralis (assembly GCA_033576535.1). Lineage (NCBI taxonomy): Eukaryota > Metazoa > Chordata > Amphibia > Anura > Aromobatidae > Allobates > Allobates femoralis. Next base: position 82,810,342 of record JARQOC010000007.1, read on the forward strand.
TCTGATTGAGGCCTAAAGAAAAAATCGTAGTAACCACTTAGCAACGGTCAGTGCTGCCCATAGCAACCAATCAGAGCTCAGCTTTTATTTCTTAAACAGCTCTGGTAAAATGAAAGCTTCGCTATGATTGGTTACTATGGGCAACAAAGATGGTTTTCCTATGATAACTCAGGCCATTAGTAAATATGGCTGTGAAGGCCCAGATGACACACGGCTCTGCAGCACAAATGGGGAGAGGGGACATTATTGTTGTCAATTACTGGTATAAAAATGTTTATTTATGGCCATAGATGACAAAGACAATTTCCCCTTCACAGATGACATCGTGCGTCCATTATCTGCTGTTATGACAAATGTGAGCAGCCGCAGCCTGGGAGCCTTCCCAGCAAGGGTTAAATGGCGGCTTTCCTGTAACCTGCATTGTATTGTAGGATATAACCTGCGCTCTGAACTTTGTACGGCTCTCTGACACCACCCAGTGGACAAAGGTTATTCCGCAAAAAAGGAATAAAAAATCTATTATTTTATCGTTTTTGCTAAAGTTATGTTAGTAAATAGATTCACTTATGTATCAGGCTGCAGGTTTTGATGTTGATGCATTGGAAATGCTAAAAAATGAACAAATATAAATTATGTCTACACAACTGGCACAGAATGGGCACATGGAAAATATCAGATCTGGTGGGGTAATAAGACATAGCAATGCATGGCCCCTGATGTCTTCACAGCTCTGGTGGAAATGGGAAGGCTGCAGACAATCAATGCCCAACATAATCATCCGCCTCTTATGGCTCGCAGTGTTGTCTAATTCCTCTCATATACTATAATTGATGGGGGCCCGATGCTATTGCATCAGGAGGGCAGTGATATCCTTTCTCCCTCACACCCCCGTCCGTTCTACCTTTCCCCCATCCGTTCTCACTCCCCCCTGTCCGTTCTCTCACTTCCCCCTCATCCGTTCTTTCACTCCTCCCCGGCCATTCTTTCACTCCCCTACCACCATCCCCCCCCCAGTCTGTTCTCTCTTCTTGTGCTGTCTTCTCGCCTCTGTGCTGTCTCCGTTAAGCGGTCTTCCCCGTGCGCCTATTCTGCCCCCCGTCCGTGTGCTCTCTCTTCCCCCTGTGCACTCTGTACCCAAAATGTGTGCTCACTCTGCCCCGTGTGTGCCACGCCTGGATATACAAAGATGTCGGCGGTCTGATTAACTGCGCCTGCGCACTACATAGTTAGTTCCCCCAGCGGGCACCCATCACTTGGCTGTGCATATATGGCTGCCGCTGGCGAGTGATGGGACATCAGGATGCCACTTGATTGATGGACGGGACAGCGCATTTTTTGTAAGTAGATAGTACCAGTTGTGTTCTTTCTATCGTCTTCTCAGTCTCTATGTATGCTGTAGACTGAAAAGAATCGAGTAAATGGAGCGCAGTGTAGATTGGCTTTGATAGGAAAACATAAAATGATGGGCAGATCAGGCTAGTTATCAGTCAGGATGGGGGCTCTGTAAATCGGTTGTGAGGCCCTTTAGTTCAGTAAATGGGAACTTGATTGATGGCGGAAGCTACGCAATTAGAGAAAGTGGAGTGTGAGAAGATCAGGGTTACATTAGTGCGAGAAAGTGGTGGATGGGATGTGAGTATATACAAAAGGCAGGAGCAGAACATAAGAGCAATGCTTTTTGAGCTCCATGTACCAGTTGACCTCCAGACTAGGCCTGAGAAAACTCCTGTCCCTTCTTTCCACTATGTAAGAAACAGGCACAGTAGAATCTATCAAACCCATGTCTAAATGCTGGTTTTAGGACTGACACATTGTCCTCTGATACAATTTCTTGACATCTATGTTGCGTAGATGACTTCTGTAGAGTTTCACCTTTACATCAGACCCGAAGAACGCTGTGTCTTGTTTCCACCTTGTACAGAATGGGGAATCAAGAAGCTATCAGAGCCATGATTGTATCCATGGTCCTATAATAGTCTCTGAAGATGCAGCCTCCTAGCATTGCGTAGATATCCTCGTAGAGTGTGGTTAGTCAAGAATTTTACGAAATAATGCACCCTTGTGTTACACAATGATAGACGCAATACTAATAGTCCTACAGATGGGACATTCCCTGTTCATTTTGTCCAAAATGTAACATTATGGTAATACAAGATGGCGGGAAGCTTGTTGTGAGAATAATGGAAGGTTGGCAAGGGATGAGTGAGGAATAAATATAAGATCTTCTGACAACGTTGGGTCAGTAACCAGAAGATAACATTATTGTTATCACATATCCCAGACCAATGGGTGCCGGACTATGAAATGCTCCTCTTTTTGTAAAACTTATGGATCCGTTTCTTGCTCTTTCTCGCCTCTCACTTGTTTTAGGCGGACACCAGCTGTGGTTTCGTAGCATTCGCAGAGCTCTTTTAGCATGTTCACTGCAGATCTCCTCATTAAACACATGTAGGCAAATGACAACACCGAGGGTCCAATCCATTTAATCACTTGGAGAATGTGCGCATTATAACATAACAGTGAGGATGCTGTAGATTGTCAGTATTTTTAAGCACATTTTACCTGGTTTGACATGTAGTAGTATGAAGGGCAGAAAGATGGCTCTCCAGCTGCAGGCAATAACTAGAAATGCTGTTTTGTTTGGTTCAGGGACTTCAAGTGCTACGTAGGAATGTTAATGTACCGTGCGTGTGGACGATACCTTAGATAACACTGATGTTTAGTCGTTCCTTAAGCTTGTATTTTTAGTCGTCTTATATTCCAGAAATGTTACATTAGAGTTTTCTTTTGTTGAAGAGTTTTGTGTTATTCGAGTTTTTAGGCTTCAAGATCCTCTTAAGTCAGTGAGGTCTCACCATTCTTTCTCTGCATCCGTTTTGAGGGGAAGGTTTTATAACGAATATAGCAAATTCCTGCTAGCACTTTGCCCTATTGCAGACAGAGCATAAAATATCACTGCGCACGCGCACAGCGACACAATTTCGGCTCCAGTGTACCAAAAGTTTTCACCATAATTTTTTCCTCTGTCATTGGAAACAATTGGAACGACGTTGCTGGCGCAGGGATGTTTTATGCGCTGGCCACAGTAGTTAGTGCAAAGCGCCGCCTGCACGGTTACTGCGCAAGCACAAATTTCACATCACTGTGGATGACAAAGGACGTACCAACACATCATTCAAAACAAGAGGACGGCAATTAGGAGCAGAGAGGAGGGATGGACGCCCATTGGACAGGACCGGCCTCAGTTATACACAGCCTGGGAGAAAGTAAAATGGTACTTTTGGGGCTATATGGGGGGGGGGGGGGGAAGAGATGAGTCATGTTTGTGGACTGCAGCACAGGAGCAGCTAAAGATGTTGGTATTGTTCAGAGTCAAAAACTGGTGTTCAGACTTTAAGGGAAAGGACCATTTAGCATAAACTATTCTGTCTGAGCCGGGATTGCTTCTGAATTCATTCTAACGGATGATTACTGGACATGTGAACTTAGTCTTAGAGCCCAATGACAATTAACTGAGCCCAAAGTATTCCCTCACGTCGATATTGAATGATGATCTGTGGGAGAACTGATCATTAAGTGTTCAGGTCAATTAAGCATTATGCATTGCCCATTCAAGTCAATGCACTATCTTTTGCATTGTAGTGCAGGACGGACAGGTCCTTCAGAGCCAGACAATCTTTGGTCAGTCTCACAATTTTATGAAAAATGACTAGAGGACCTCCTATTAACTCAAAGGGCGTAAAGGAAACTGTGCAACCTTATATAAGTCCACCTTACTTGGCTTATCTGGGATAAAACATATTACTGACCTTTCCAGAAAAATAGAGGTTGCGTGCTTGGGACTAGTCCATGTTTGATTACGAATGAACCTTCTGTCTCCAGAAACCATGAGTATTAGATCTACATCAGTGGAATCCACCAATAATCTGAGGGGTACGGTAGTTCCTACACCTTTGCCCAATGTCAAAAGTATAAATATATTTTGGTAAGGCCTCCACACATAAGTCCACCGTCGGCTGAACCCTCAGATATTGGGAAGCTTGACCAATAGTCTAATTGTATTGGGGCCTCCTGACCCTTAGTGCCACTTTACAGACACCAACTTCTGTGACCAACTTCTGAACAGATCTCTGGTTGCAGTGAAATCATGGACACATTATTACATTTGTACACAGCCACAAAATAGAACAATGTGTCCATGATTTCACTGCAACCAGAGATCTGTTCAGAAGTTGGTCACAGAAGTGGTGTCTGTAAAGCGGCCCTTACAGGTGATCTTGGGGAACAAAATGATCTGGTGCATAAGATATTGAACTGTCGATCCATTTGTTGTCACAGAGATGAGACACCGTCAGAGGAATTTGGTGATGGATCTCTGATGGCGGGTTTACACGTTGCGATATCGTAGTACGATTTCAATGAAAAGTCACGTGGTTCAATCGTTGGACCTGAGATCGTTCCTGCGTTGTATGGTGTGAACGTCCAATACGATGCAGGAACGATGTCAATGCGATATCGGGGATTGAATGAGCGTGCTATTCAATGCCCCGATATTGAAGGGAGATTGGAGTCTGATCGTGCTGTGTAAACGCACAACTACGATGCGATTTGAAACGTCACCCATTCACTCCCATGTTAAAGGATCGTTCCTGGGTTGGGGGGCGTAGACCTCGCACGGACGTTGTATTCCGATATCGCAGCGTGTAAACATCCAATGCGATGCGGGAGAAACGTGCACTAAATGCGCGCTCCCGCGCCATTGAGTTGCGATATCGCAACGATATTGAAGCGTGTAAACCCACCATTACAGAACACCGGAGCGATCCTGTTTATGGAGGAGTCCAGAAAAAGAGTTGCTGGCAGAACCATTATTCAGCTGACCCCTAACACTTGTGTATGGGCCTTTTATTCCCATTAGAGATGAGTGTTCACGTGTTGTTAGCTAATTTTTTCCATCCTTTGTAGGATTTAAAATCCATCTCTCCAAGCTGAACCTCATTGATATTTTGATGAGTGGTCATAGAGCAGTAGATTGTTGGCAGATTATTTCTTATAAGAATGCAGGTGCAACCAATATGGCTGCACTTCCTGTTCTCACTTTTGCAAAAATGTCTGAGCCTAAACAACCAGGAAATGCCAAGCACTCTAAGACAACCATATGTCTCTGATGTTGGTGCCCTGACATTGAAAAGCCCACCCTAAATCTGACCTGTAAAATGGAAATTGGGGCTGCTTGCTCCCAAAAACATCATGGTTTACATTCTGCAGTGTCCACGAGGCCTGGCATGTGCCGGGTACACATGATGTCACAGCACTGCACTGCCTTTTGTCTTTCTCACAAGTAACAATCTCTTGGATATTTTCTCACCTTCCTCATATATAATTAACATTGTGGTTTAGACCCTCAGACTGTTACTCTTTTGGTGTCTGAGCCATGTCACTGGTTAAATTAGCAGTTTAACTTCAGACGCCCCCATAGCATTAGCTGTGAATTATCATTTATTTAATTTAGACTTCTGTATAACAAACGATCACGGGGATAGCGAGGTAGGCCGCCATTCAGGTTAGCCGGGGGACAGCGGTCATACTGGACATCATTCAGGGAAATGCAGAAAAACAGTCTAGAAGTTTTAGCTCCAGCGTAGCATTGGATGAAATGCGAGAATTTTTATGCAAGAAAACTGGGGTAAATCGGTTAGTAAATATCTCTCCCCCTCTATATACGATTTCTGCTGGAAACCATTGTTGGTTTTTATTTGCTTTATTTGAGGTGAAATCTTTACATTTTAACCTCATGTTATTTCAGGTACAAAACTATTCTGTGATGTATCTTAAAGTGTTTGGAGCTGATGAAGAGTTCAGAATCCACCTGAACAGACCACATTCTAGCTGCCTGCAGATATATATAGGCTCAGTCTGCATACTGTTTCATTTGTAGTTAAATGCATGCAGTAAGTTGCGCTACGGGTGTTGCAGACAGAATGTTATCATGTAACACGTATACAGGAAGATCCCCTAGTGTGACTGCAGACAGATCTTATCATGTATCTCTTAACAGGGGGCTCCCCTAGTGTGCTGCAGACAGAATGTTATCATGTAACTCCGTATACAGGGAGCTCCTCCTAGTGGTGACTGCAGACAGAATGTTATCATGTAACTTGGTATACAGGGACTCCCCCTAGTGGTGACTGCAGACAGAATCTTATCATGTATCTCTCTATACAGGGGGCTCCCCCTAGTGGTGGCTGCAGACATGTATCATGTAACTCTGTATACAGGAGCTCCCCTAGTATGGCTGCAGACAGAATCTATCATGTATCTCTCTATACAGGGGGCTCCCCTAGTGGTGACTGCAGACAATGTTATCATGTAACTCTGTATACAGGAGTCCCTATAGTGACTGCAGACAGAATCTTACATGTATCTCCTATACAGGGGGCTCCCCCTAGTGGTGGCTGCAGACAATGTATCAGTAACTCCGTATAAGGAGCTCCCTAGTAGTGCTGCAGACAGAATCTAATATCTATCTCTGTATACATGGAGCTCTCCCTAGTGGTGGCTTCAGACAGAATCTTTTAATTTATATCTAGCGCGCTGGCTGCCAGGGATGTGGAGGTGAAGTCTGAGTCGGATTCCGGGAAATTGAGGAGTTGGAAAGTCAAACCTCCACTCCACAGCCCTGCTAGCTGCTATTGTTCTAAAGACATATTAGGAAATTACTTTACACAAAATGTTGGATCTATTTATTTTAAATAGTGTGATTAATGATTGACCTATTTTGCTCTAAGTTATACAAATTTAGGTGGAGAAGGGCAGCAAGTACTATAAAATAGCAAAGCTTTACTCATTTTCCACAAGCTACGGCTGCCCCCTAATCTTTGTTCGCAATCGGAGGGCACATGACTGCTGCACAGCCAGTGGATTTAGTAGTCATATGCTGTAGTATGGGCATGACTGCTCAGCAGTCACAGCCATGACTCTGGACACCTCCAGAAGTAAAGAAGTGTGTTGTTTTAATTTTGATATATTATTTGACTCTGACAGTACTAAAATCGCCAGTAGGGGCACTAACTCTTACGAAGAATGTGGTAGTATCGCCTATGAAAGCAATGGCCAAAGATATTTGAATGTAAGACCATAGTGTTAATATAGTAAGGAGATTAACAATTAATTTATTTTTGCTTTTAAGGAACAAACGTCAATGAGGCCAAACGAATCCTGAAAGAGAGCGGGCTGCCTATCACCTCTGCCAACGACTTAGATGATGCCGCCAGGAAGGCCGTCGCCAGCATAAAGAAGAAATAAAGACTCCGTCCACAACACATGGAGAAACCCTCTGACAATGAATGTATCACAAAACTGGGAACATCAAGACGTCTCCCAGTCCGGACAACCCGTCATAGATTAACATTAAGACATTGATGATCTGCAAAAATCCTAATCTGTCACTGATTTTATACCAGTATTTTTCCACTAAAATGAAGTTTTATTGTAGCCAGGGCCTGCGGTGATACGCGGACTGTGTATTTTATACGGATCGTTACTGTTATACATAACACGTACTGTACAAGAACTTTATTTTTCTTCTAGACCATGAATTAATAAAGATTTCTTGATCTTATTAAAGCAAATTATTTCAGGGTCCTGCAGTCAGGTGACAACATAGAAATAATGGTAACATTGGATTGATTGGAATTGGGACTCTCCTGATACTTGGTTCTGAGGCTGTGTTTGGACGTTCCTCTATTATTCTTCTTGAATATTTACAAATTAAAAAGTGGGTGTAACATTGGACAGTGCCAGGACGTACTGATGAATGGGTAACATCCCCGTGCTCAATTTATTTCATAGGTTTCTAGGAGGAAGAACAGGAACAGCCCAAGGCAAAATTAGAAGAAATGATCCAGAATTTTCATATTATAGAAAAATACAATCCCTTACTAGATCAGCCATAGGATTGCCAACCAGTGCTCTTTCATGATACATGTACAGGGTGGGCCATTTATATGGATGCACCTAAATAAAATGGGAATAGGTGGTGATATCAACTTCCGGTTTGTGGCACATTAGTGTTGATGGGGGGGGGCAAACTTTCCAGACAGTGGTGACCATGACGGCCATTTGGATCCAATTTGGAAGAGTCATGTGACATCAAACTTATTAAGATTCATAAGAAAAACAATGGTGTGCTTGGTTTTAACGTAACTTTCTTCTTTCATGAGTTACTTACAAGTTTATGACCACTTATAAAATGTGTTCAAAGTGCAGCCCATTGTGTTGGATTGTCAATGCAACCTTCTTCTCCCGCTCTTGACACACTGATAGCAACACCGCAGAAGAAATGCAGCACAGGCCTCCAGGATCCGGTGTTTCAGATGCTGCACATCTCGTATCTTCACAGCATAGACAATTGCCTTCAGATGAGGGATGAGGAAAACGTTTATGTAAATGGTGAAGTTACCAAACAAAACAGCGCTATTGGTCTGACACTAACCCACAGTGCATAGATCCTCCGAACTGCTGAACACAAAACTGATTGGTATGGTTGTGGTATATGGGGTACAAAGATAGTGGGGCCATTCTTCATCAATGGAAACCTCAATGCCACTGGATATCTGAATCGTAGCAATTTCAGATATCCAGTGGCAGCAGGGAGTATAGTGATGAGCGGTAACTACTGTCTCGGTACTCAAGTCGATGAGTTGAAGTGCATGGTGCAACTCAAGTACCTGAGTATAATTAACTCTAGCATTTCTCTGGGAACTTTTCTGAGAATGCTCGAGTTTCCCATTGACTTCCATTCTATTGGCTACTAGTCACGCCTGTCCGATCATCCAACTGCTCTTAACGAGTACCGAGCACTCGAGCATGGTAGGGTTCACTCACCACAAATGGTGAGCACTAAACACATTCCCTCAGCATAAAAAAGGGGATGGTTGTAAGTCATTTTTGCAATTGGGTTTCATTCAAAATGTTGCATCCTTTACTTTTCATAGCCTCTGTCTTGCATTGCCTGTTTCTGCTGCAGGATGACTTATCTATTTTGAGTTCTTCCTTCCTATTTTATGACTACAGACATCTCAATGTTGAGCTGATCCTCATTGCTCATAATGAGCTGAGAAGGAGCTCAAGAAAGCTTACATAAGAATTGGCTTTACAAGCAGCTCACTGATGGATCCTCAGTTGAGTCGTTCAGCAGCCAGCAATACAGCTGGGAAAATGTTTTCTTCTACCCGTTTAACCTATAATCTCCGCATATGGTCTAGTTTGCAGAAAGCACTTGGAGACCCCAAAAATTTGCTCTTGTGTTTTTCATCCGGTTGACATTTTACTGCCGTACCGAGCAACATTAAAACTTGCTACAGCACAGAGGCTATCGTAGTAGGGGAGGGGGAGCGCCGCCAGGATGCTGGGTCTCTCCATCATAAACTGATAATTGAGCCTCGGGCGTAAGAAATCTGTCATACTTAATAGAGTCCTATACAAGGTATTTGTATTTTATGCCAAGAAAGGTCAGCATGTGCGCTATAAGGGAAATAAAAGCATATGCCGCCTGCACCGGCGTCGTCATTTGTTACTCTCTCTCCTGTGAGGACATGCTCTGAAAGCAGAACTAGGTCGATTGTAAAATGAAAAGCCTGGTTTACTGTGAAGAGAAGCAAGGTTATTTTCCGCTGTATAATTGTGTAAGCGAGCAGCAGTTTTTTTTGTTTTTTTTTTTGTGGGCAAAAATAGAAGGTTAGCAGGTAGATGACAGGATGATTAATTGCTTGTAAGTTATACCGGGAGAGGGGCTTAGGAGGATCAAATGCACAAGTCTTTATATCATGTGAGGCTGAGAAGGAGATAATACCTCAACACAATCCTCTGCTAATTGTCAGGGAGGGAATCTAGTGGCACAATGACTTATGAAATGCAAGACATGTGAATGGAATGTAAAATATGTTAAAAGGATAACATGGGCAGTTCCATAGGTAGGATGGGTGAAAAAAAAAAAAAAGTCCCATTTAAAGAGGCTGTCACCCCTCCTGGTGCTATGCTAACTGTAGCGCTGCTGTATTCAGGAAGGGGTCCCCCAATCCCCCCTGTAAGTTTGTTAAAAAGACTTTTATAAAGTGTACAGATAAGGGTCCCCGGACTCACTCTAATGGCTTTCGTGTTGTATGGTGTCCTCCCCCCTCCAGTCCCTCTCTTGTTCAGCCTCCTGGAGGCTGAGGAGGACACCAGCAGCAGCAATGACACATACAGGAGCTGAACAAGAGAGGGCTGGAGGTGGGGGGGGGGACACCATACAACAGCAACCATTACTGGCAAGTCCCTCTGGACTCCTTATCTGTACACTTTATAAAGTCTTTTTAACAGCTTACAGGGGGGGCTGGAGACATGGGGGACCCCTTCCCTAAATGCAGCAGACACGCGGCATTCAGTTTGCATAGCACCAGGGAGGTGACAGATCCTCTTTAAATCAACCAAGAGCTGGAAAGAGTGAAAGAATCGGTCACATATGCAACCAAAATGAAATATCTGGTCTGCCCCAGAAGAGATAATAGTTTCCCTCCAGTCCACCGCAAAAGAGATAATATTTCTCTACATCTCTACCCAGAAATGCCAATCTCTTCCTTCTGGTCTGGCCCCAAAGAGCTAATCTTTCTCTCTAGCCCTCCCTAGAAGAGCCAATAGGTTTCCTTTGGTCTGCCCAAAAGAGCTAATCTTCCCTTTAAGCCCCCCACAGAAGAGCTAATCTTTGCCTTCCGGTCCGCCCCAGAAGAGCTAATCTTTTCCCTCTGATCCGCCCCAGAAGAACCAATCTTTCCCTCCAGATCTCAATTGTCAATTTACTTGACTAAACTTTCATAAATAATTTGTGTTTTTTTTTTTCTTACAAAAAAAGTATCTACACCCTTTGTGAAACCATCAGCAGTACTCACTGTGACCAGCAAATAAGAGTAGTGAAGTCTGCAGATCAGTTGTTTTTGTGGTAAAGAAGGCTTTCTTGGAGTGGATCTTTCCTTTATACAGGTATAGGGACTGCTCCCTTGTCTTTGGAGGGGTGTTCACATGAAACAGCATTTGACCATACTTTTCTTTTTAATTGGCCATTTAGGTGCTTGCAAGGTATTAATATCCCCATTAGCACCACTGCTTTCTGCTGTCAGGTTCTGTCCGGTGTTTTATGGATGGACCGGATGAGCACAAAGTGTGGGCAAATATGCCCTCCGATCCTGTTTTTTGCAGGATTCGTTTGTGGTAGTGTCTGCTGCTGTCCATGATGCTGAAAATTTCAGCCATCTGTGCACTGGAGCTCTCCATGGTGCTGTATGTTCAGAGGTGGCTCTGAAATGCTGCTGCTGTCCATGGTGCTAAATGAGCAAGGCTGCATTTCAGAGCCGGTGCTGTTTAGTACATGGCATCTGGGAACTTATCTGATTTTTTTTGTCGGATCCGGGGCGAAACCGGCGCCCATAGGCTCCCATGTTATGGCTGCCGTATCACCCCGGATCGGGTAGGATCTGGTTTTGTTCGCTTTTTGCACCGGACACAAAAAATGATGCCGACTCGATTTTGTGTCCAATGCAAAACCAGACAAAACAATCAGGGAAAAAAATCACAAAATCGGATGGCCAAATAGCACCAATCCGGCATAATAGGGATATATGGGGGCAAAACCTGATCAGGTTCGGTTCAAACCGGACCGGACCTGAAAGGTAAAAACCTTATACCTCTTTCAAACTCTTAATACATGACCATATCCTGGTGACTTTAGAAGCTGCTGATTGACATTGTACTCTGTTATTTAGTCTGTGATCTACAACGACTTACAGATCCTTCTCTAAAGTGACTCTTCTAGTTTTACCTCCCATAGAGCATATGCATCTGGGCACAAATAAAGTCCAGGTATGATAACTTTAAAATTCTCCACCTTGAACCTCTACCACCAAGTACTGTAGATGCCCAAACACTCAGAAGTCAGCCTGTAACTTATGAACCTTTTCCATTATTCTAAATAAAATGCCAAATGCCTTTGTGATATGATAGGACGGTACATTCTTGAAAGAGTTCATCCATTTGGTTGTATGTGATTTGTAACCTAGCACTTTTCCCATAGATGCCAAAAGTCTTGAATGTTCAGAATAGTTCCAGCTATAGTTGGCCCGGTCTATCGGCCAAGTTCGTTAATTGTGCCCTCTGAAAGAGATCACGAATTGCCGGACTGCATCTATGGCACTTTTGATTAGCCATCCTGGAATGACGCATTGCCGGCATGATGCACATGTAGCAATATGCCAGACCAGCTAATGAGGGTGGACCTCTTACGGCTCCACTTTTTAAGTTTTCCATCCAGCAACCACCGATTACCATCATACCATTGGACCGGGTTCTGCTAATTTACGTATGTGGTCATTTTTGCCTTTCATCATTTATGAGGTAGGAACTGAGGTTGGAATAGAGGGCCAGGTCATAATCTCTGTTGTATTTCAACCCAAAGGTGTTTGGGGTTTAGGTCCAGGAATCTGTAGTTGCCATGTTCTTAAACACCAATTCCCGCAGACATATATGTATAGACCTTGTGCATTGGACACGGAGAACAGAAAAAGGGTCTTCCCAAAACTTCCCACAGAGATGGAAGCTACAATCGTGCAAACTGTTTTGTGCTGAAGAATTAGGATTTTCCACCACTGGAGTTAAGGTTCACATACCAACCCCTAGTAACAGCCCAGGGCATTAACCTCCTCCGCCATCTGCACAGTCGGCACAATGTAGTCAGGCAGGTAAAGTTCTGCTCCCCATTGTCCATCAGTGCAGTAAAAGTTGATCACTGACAGATTAGGTCTTCTCCAGGCTAGTGTGCAGCAGCTTAGTCACGCTCCATTCGACACACGCTGTGCTTGGTGATGTACGGTGAGCTGCTCAACCCCAAGCTTCGGCGGTGCAGTTAGTGCTTGGTGATGTACGGCTGCAGCTGCTCGGCCATGAAGCTCCCGGTGGGCACAGTGTTTGTGCTGATGTTACCAGAGAAGGCCTGGACTCTGTAGTTATGGAGTCAGTAGAGCTGACTAGCCCTTCTACGTATCTCCCGGTGCTACAGCGGTTGAGACACAGATGGGTGTTCATCCCGTTCCCGAGACCTCAGAAGGTAACCGGTATAGAGTATGATTATAGTAAATCTAACCAATCAAATCATGGCTCCTGTCTATCTTGGGGTTTTCTTTGATGCAGTTAAGCAGCAAGGTTCCCATCATGGTATCGGCCTTGGTCCCAGCTAGGCTCCTGGGGGTATGACTTTTGAGCCGGACCGCCTTCTGAACCTGTTCTCAGCACATTTTGATGGTCTACAATCTCAGACTGGATGTGATGCAGTCAATTGGGATAACATTATATCCTTCATATACTTCACACTTGGCATCCATTCACAAAACTATATCCGTAGTCACTGACATCACTGGGATGATGTGTAATATTCATGAGAAGCCGCACACTCACATCTTCATTCAGCAGATAGGATGATATTTATAGTGTCCCCCCTGCTATATATATATATATTATATAAAGCAGCCATTATTTGTACCATCCATATCACACACCAGAGGAGGATAAGATCATCAGTCATGAAATGCACATAATTGGCCATCACAGCCGCACATCTGGATTCTCTTGCTTTACATCTGACTTGTTGTTCTGCCATAGACCGCAGATGAATATTTCACTATTTTTGCCCTGAAAATCATGAAAAATGCAACATTCCTCGTTCATTTTTCCTGTCTTACTGAAGCTTGCAAATATTCTCTGTGCGCCTTCAGTTCTGGAGATGTAATATGCATGCTTAAAATATGTATACCTGTTTTGCCTTTTAGTGAGAAACATTACAGGGCACCGGGGACGGGGCGATCGGCAGATCATTATAGCAGAAAGGAGGCTGGAAGCACTCAGGCATGAGATGCATTATACAGTACTGCAGAATCACCGCACTTCAGGAATTTTTATTTATTGGCGGATTTTCTTCTCAGAGACTTCAAATAAAATACAGTTTTTTTTTTATATAGCAAATATTCTGTTTGGAGTCACCTGTTACAGTGTGGAATTGTATTGTATGTAGCTGCTTAACCCCTTTACGGAACTCCTAATGACGAAGTATACTCGTCATGGCTTTGAACTGTCACTGCTCTAAACGAACAGTGACAGTTCAATTCTAAAAGCTGTCAGTGACAGCCAAGGGTTAGGGGAAGAGGTGTGGGGACCCCTGTTAGAGGTCCCCACACTCAGAGCGATGTGATCGGTCAGTCAATCTGACCGACCGATCACATCAAGATCACGCAGGGAAATGCTGAATGTCAGCACTTTCCCTGCATGATCTCTGCAGGAGCCGGGCTGTCAGCTGTGCCCGGCTCCTGCAATCATCCCCTGCTTGTGCCCTCTGATGTGCATCACCCCCCCCTCATCCCCCACTGTGTCTGCCCCCCCCCCGCTCATCCCCCTGTCCCCCGCTGTGCCTGCCCCCCCGCTCATCCCCCTGTCCCCTGCTGTGTCTGCCCCCCCGCTCATCCTCCTGTCCCCCAGCTGTGTCTGCCCCTCGGCTCATCCCCCTGTCCCCCGCTCTGTCTGCCCCCCCCGGCTCATCCCCCTGTCCCCCGCTGTGTCATCTGCCCGCCCCCCGCTCATTCCCCTGTCCCCTGCTGTTTCCGGGCCCCCGCTATCCCCCGTCCCCTGCTTTGTCTGGGCCCCCCCCCGCTGTCCCCGGCCCCCCGCCACCGCTGGTGACCGGTGCTTCCTTCAACTCACCTCCTCCTGCCGCCGCCGCCTCCCGCTTGCGTCCTCCTGCCTGCTTGCGTCCTCCGGCTTCCTCTCACCGCCGCTCTCACCGCCGCCGCCCAACGTCTGGTAAGACCTCCCTGATCCCCCATCTCCTGATCCCTGATCCCCCATCCCCCTGCATGGGGATCCCTGATCCCCTGCAGGGGGATCTCTGATGCCCCATCCCCCTGCAGGGGGATCCCTGATGCCCCATCCCCTGCAGGGGGATCCCTGATGCCCCATCCCCCTGCAGGGGGATCCCTGATCCCCATCCCCCTGGAGGGGGACCCTGATCCCCCATCCCCCTGCATGGGGATCGAACTGCAGAAAGAGATCTGACAGCTCAGGTGCAGTGATCCAGTAGATCACTGTGCCCAAGTTGTCAGACCGCTTTCTACATCTTGATCCCCATCCAGGGGGATTCTTCTGCATGGGGATTGAGCTGCAGAAAGCAATCTGTCAGCTCGGGTGCAGTGATCCAGTGGATCACTGAAACCAAGCTGTCAGATTGTTTTCTGCAGCTTGCACTCCATGCAGGGGAATCCCCTTGCATGGGGATTGAGCTGCAGAAAGCAATCTTGACAGCTCGGGCGCAGTGATCCAAACTGTACAGTGATCCACTGGATCATTGAAACCAAGCTGTCAGATTGTTTTCTGCAGCTTGCTCTCCATGCAGGGGAATCCCCTTGCATGGGGATTGAGCTGCAGAAAGCAATCTTGCAGCCCCGGCGCTGCACCCGGGCTGCCAGATTGTTGCTCTGCAGTCCGATCCGTCTGTATGCAGATTGAGCTGCAGAAAGCGATCTAACAGCCCCGATGCAGTGATCCACATAGTGGATCACTGCACCCGGGCTGTCAGATCGCTACCTTGCAGTCCGATCCTGCATGGCGATCGTGGGACCTTCGTTGTGGACTACGTCAGAGCGATCGAGCATCGTGGGACCTTCGTTGTGGACTACGTCGGATCTTTTTATAATAAAGATGGAGTCTGAATTTTGTTTGTGTTTTTTTTCCAAATAAAAATATTTTTCTCTGTGTGTATTTATTGACTACTTACCAGAGATTCCTAATGGCGGGTCTAACATTGGCCCAATATTATGAATCTCGGGCTTAGTGCCAGCTGCCAATAAAAAGCTGGCATTAACCCCTTTATTACCCAGTTTGCCACCGGCACCAGGGCAACTGGAAGAGCATGGGTACAGCGCCAGAAAATGGCGCTTCAATGAATGCGCCATTTTCTGGGGTGGATACCAGCCCCCAGCTGCCTAGTTGTACCTGGCTGGGCCAAAAATATGGCGGAGCCCTACGTCATTTTTTTTTCTAGAATTAGTTCTAGAAATAAAAAATGGGCTTCGCTGTATTTTTGGTTGCAGCCAGGTACAACAGGGCAGCTGGGGGTTGCTGGCAGTCTGTAGCTGCAAAGTTGTACCTGGCTAGACCAAAAATATGGCGGAGCCCCACGTCATTTTTTTTTTTCTAGAATTAGTTCTAGAAATAAAAAAAATGGGCTTCGCTGTATTTTTGGTTGCAGCCAGGTACAACGAGGCAGCTGGGGGTTGCTGGCAGTCTGTAGCTGCCAAGTTGTACCTGGCTGGACCAAAAATATAGCGGAGCCCCACGTCATTTTTTTTTTCAAGAATTAGTTCTAGAAATAAAAAAAAGGCCTTCGCTGTATTTTTTGTAGCCAGCCATGTACAACTTGGTAGCTGGCTGACTGGAATCCTCAGCGTGGAGAGACCCAAATGTTGTGGGTCCCCCACGCTGCAAATTTCAACCCACAGCCACCCAAGAAAATAGCGCATTCATTAGAGGCGGCATTTTCTGGTGCTGTACCACAACTCTTCCAGTTGCCCTTGTGCTGGTGGTACACAGGTTCTCCATATGCGACATGGTGTCTGCTAACAATTTAAATGGAAAATTAGCTCCAATTGTTAGCGGAAACCATGTCGGGTATGGCGAACCCCTCCCCGTGTGCCTGAACATTGGAGCTCCCCCACAAGTGACCCCATTTTGGAAACTAGACCCCGAAGGAACGTATCTAGATGCATAGTGATCACTTTGAACCCCAGATGCTTCACAAATTCATCCATAAAAATGAAAAAGCACTTTTTATTCCACAAAAAGTTTATTTTTTCATTTTTACGGATCAATTTGTGAAGCACCTGGGGGTTCAAAGTGCTCAATATGCATCTAGATACGTTCCTTGGGTGGTCCAGTTTCCAAAATGGGGTCACTTGTGGGGGAGCTCCAATGTTTAGGCACATAGGGGCTCTTCATATCAAACAAGGTGTCCGCTAACAATTCCAATTTTTAGTGGACACCATGTTGCGTATGGAGAGCCCCTGTGTGTCTCCACATTGGAGCTCCCCCACAAGTGACCCCATTTTGGAAACTAGACTCCCAAAGGATTATATCTAGATGCATAGTGAGCACTTTGAACCCCCAGATGCTTCACAAAATCATCCATAAAAATGAAAAAGCACTTTGTTGTCCACAAAAAGTTTCTTTTTTCATTTTTACGGATCAATTTGTGAAGCACCTGGGGGTTCAAAGTGCTCACTATGCATCTAGATACGTTCCTTGGGGGGTCTAGTTTCCAAAATGGGGTCACTTGTGGGGGAGCTCCAATGTGGAAACACACGGGACCCTCCCTACGCGACATGGTGTCCGCTAACAATTTGAATGGAAAATTAGCTCAAATTGTTAGCGGACACCATGTCGCGTTGGGAGGGTCCCTGTGTATCTCCACATTGGAGCTCCCCCACAAGTGACCCCATTTTGGAAACTAGACCCCCAAAGGAACGTATCTAGATGCAAAGTGAGCACTTTGAACCCCAGGTGCTTCACAAATTGATCCGTAATAATGAAAAAAGAAATTATTTGAGGAAAACAAAATTTTACAGATGAATTTGTGAAGCACCTGGGGGTTCAAAGTGCTCACTTTGCATCTAGATACGTTCCTTTGGGGGTCTAGTTTCCAAAATGGGGTCACTTGTGGGGGAGCTCCAATGTGGGTACACACAGGGACCCTCCAAGCGCGACATGGTGTCCGCTAACAATTTGAGCTCGTTTTCCATTCAAATTGTTAGCGAACACCATGTTGCGTTTGGAGGGTCCCGGTGTGTCTCCACTTTGGAACTCCCCCACAAGTGACCCCATTTTGGAAACTAGACCCCCTAAGGAACGTATCTAGATGCATAGTGAGCACTTTGAACCCCCAGATGCTTCACAAATTCATCCATAAAAATGAAAAACCACTTTTTTTTTTCCACAACAATGTTCTTTTTTCATTTTTACAGATCAATTTGTGAAGCACCTGGGGGTTGAAAGTGCTCACTATGCATCTAGATATGTTCCTTTGGGGGTCTAGTTTCCAAAATGGGGTCACTTGTGGGGGAGCTCTAATGTGGAGACACACAGGGACCCTCCAAATGCAACATGGTGTCCGCTAACAATTTGAATGGAAAATAAGCTCAAATTGTTAGCAGACACCATGTCGCGTTTGGAGGGTCCCTGTGTGTCTCCACATTGGAGCTCCCCCACAAGTGACCCCATTTTGGAAACTAGACCCCCAAAGGAACGTATCTAGATGCAAAGTGAGCACTTTGAACCCCCAGATGCTTCACAAATTGATCCGTAATAATGAAAAAAGAAATTATTTGAGGAAAACAAAGTTTTACAGATGAATTTGTGAAGCATCTGGGGGTTCAAAGTGCTCACTTTACATCTAGATATGTTCCCTGGGGGGTCTAGTTTCCAAAATGGGGTCACTTGTGGGGGAGCCCCAATGTTTAGGCACACAGGGACCCTCTAAACGCGACATGGTGTCCGCTAACAATTTGAGCTCATTTTCCATTCAAATTGTTAGCGGACACCATGTTGCGTTTGGAGGGTCCCGGTGTGTCTCCACATTAGAGCTCCCCCACAAGTGACCCCATTTTGGAAACTAGACCCCTAAGGAACGTATCTAGATGCATAGTGAGCACTTTGAACCCCCAGGTGCTTCACAAATTCATCCATAACAATGAAAAAACACTTTTTTTTCACAAAAAATTTCTTTGTGCCTACATTTTTTCAGTTTCACATGGGCAAAGGGATAAAATACATCCCAAAATGTGTTGGGCAATTTCTCCTGAGTACACCGATACCTCATATGTGGTCATAAACCACTGTTTGGGCGCATGGCAGGGCTCAGACGTGAAGGAGCGCCATTTCACTTTTTGAACGGAAAATTGGCTCTAAAATTCAAATTGCGCTCCTTCCCTTCTGAGCCCTGCCGTGCGCCCAAACCGTGGTTTATGACCACATATGAGATATCGGTGTACTCAGGAGAAATTGCCCAACAAATTTTCGGATGTATTTTATCCTGTTGCCCATGTGAAAATGAAAAAATTGAGGCTAAAAGAACATTTTTGTTACAAAAATTAAACTGTCCATTTTTTCCTTCAACTTTATTTTAGTTCCTGTGAAGCACCTGAAGGGTTAATAATCTTCTTGAATGTAGTTTTGAGTAGCTTGAGAGGTGCAGTTTTTGGAATGGTGTCACTTTTGGGTGTTTTCTGTCATGTACGCCCCTCAAAGAGACTTCAAATGTGATGTGGTCACTAAAAATGGTTTTGTAAATTTTGCTGGAAAAATGAATAATTGCTGATGAACTTTGAACCCTTATAACGTCCTAACAAATTTTTTTTTTTCTTCCAAAATTGCACTGATGTAAAGTAGACATGTGGGAAATGTGATTTATTAACTATTTAGTGTCACATAACTCTCTGGTTTAGCAGAATAAAAATAAAAAATTTGAAAATTGCTAAATTTTCAAAATGTTTGCCAAATTTTTGATTTTTTCACAAATAAACGCAAAAATTATCGACCTAAATTTAATACTAACATGAAGCCCAATATGTCACGAAAAAACAATGTCAGAATCGCTAGGATCCGTTGAAGTGTTCCAGAGATATTACCTCATAAAGGGAGAGTGGTCAGAATTACAAAAAATGGTCTGGTCATTAAGCTGCAAAGTGACTCGGTCCTTAAGGGGTTAATATAATGACCGGTCAGCCATATAGGCCATTCTATAACAATCTCACCGAACCATTTGATGGAATTCTGCAAATGTAGAAGTAGATTTCTACAACAATCCTGCAGCTTTTGAATACAGCCTAACACACAAAATCAAGTGGATTCACCATTGAAAAATCATCTCCAAGCTGAGTAACACCCTACAAGGGAAATCTTGTTTAATCTGCACATAAGCCCCTTCACGACCAAGGGCGTATATGTGCGTCCTTGGTCATGTCCCTCCCTTTGATGTGAGCTCACGCGCTGAGCTTGCATCGCTCCCTGCACATGGCGGCTGATCTGATCAACTGACGTGTGCAGCTATCATGTGCAGGTATGTAGGAAATCCGCTCGCTGCTGTTAGATAACTTTGTCAGAGTTTTACAATAGGTTTTAACAGACTAACACACCACAGTGGGGATCACGCATCTCTCGTCACCATTGGCAACCCCATGACGAGATCACGGGGCTCCGATGTGTTGCTACAACAGCAAGGGGTCAGATGATGACCCCTGTCACTGTCATGACTCACTACTTTGACTGTTGGCTGAGTGCCTGCATACACAGAAGTTGATCATTTCTGCAGTACAGGGGCGTGCATCATCACGACCCTGGACTGCAGCAGCGATCACACTGTGCATTGTTAAAGAGGACCTGTGACCTCCTGGTGCTTTCCAAACTGAAAGCACCACTGAATTCAGCGTGTGTGCTGCATTCAGGGAAGGGGTCCCCCATGTCTCTATTCCCTGTTAGCTGTAAAAAGCACTTCATAAAGTTTAGAGATAAGGAGTCCGGAGGGATTTACTGATTATAGAGTCCTCGCTGTTCCCAGGGGTCCTCCTTGCCTCCTGCCTCTCTGTGCCGCCTCCTCCCTGTGACATCTGCGCCGGAGCCCGCCCTGCTCCAGATTATGCTGTATGCATATAGCACAGGTGTCACAGGCAGGGGGCATCACAGAGAGGACCCACAGAAACAGCGAGGGCTCCATAATCTGTAGGTCCCTCCAGACTCGTTATCTCTAAACTTTATGAAATGTTTTTTACAGTTTACAGGGTGGGTAGAAACATGGGAGACCCCTCCCCTGAATGCAGCAGCCACACTGCATTCAGTGGTGCTTTCAGTTTGGAGAGGACCAGGGGGGTGACAGGTCCTCTTTAAGGCACTTTAAGGGACAAAGTAAAAGAAGATAAAAGTGGAAAAAAAGTTTTAAATATAAAAAAATATCTAAAAGTTCAAATCAACCCCCCCTATTGCCCCATTGAAGATAAAACTGAAAAAAAAATACACATGTTGTTTTGCAAATGCTCAATCTATCAAAATATAAAATTAATAAGATCTTTAAACTGCAGAGCAGAAAAATAAGAGGGTAAAACGCCATAATTACATGTTCTTGGCTACCGCAACATTGCAATAAAATGCAATAACCCAATGTACACAATTATGGTATGATTAAAAAGTCAGCTCAAGATGCAAAAAAATAAGTCGTCACACAGCCCCAGATCCCGAAAAATGAGGGCGGAAAATGGTGACAAATGCGCAATTCTTTTTTTATTTTATTTTTTTTTAATTAAACTTCTGATTTTTTTCTTATCTCTTAGATAAAAGTAAAAGTATACATGTTTGGTATCTTCAAACTCGTACCGACCCAAGGCCTCATATGACAGGTTATTTTTACCATATAGTGACTATGATGGATAAAAACTGAAAAAAACTATTGTGGAATTTCACATTTTTTTTGCAATTTCACTGCACTTGCATTTTTTTCCCCTGATTTCCAGTTCACTATATGGTAAAATGAATGATGTAATTTAAAAGTACAACTCGTCCCACAAGAAAACAAGCCGTCGTATGTCTGTATTGATGGAAAAATAAAAACATTATGGTTCTTGGAAGAAGGGGAGGAGAAAATGAAAAATGGAAAAAAAAATCACCATGGTTGGAATGGTTAAACACAGAAGGTGCAAAATGAACTTCCTTATCTGAGACGGAATAGAATTTAAGAAAAAGAGTTAATCTCCTCTGGCTGTCTCAGTAGCTCAGTCTTGTCCCTCTCTTTTTTCATGTGTGTTCTGCAGCAGGAGCCTCCCCCTCTGGCTTGGCTGCACTGAGCTCCACCCCTTAGCTTATAGTCGGGGCTTTAGATGACCAGAAGTTGAACATGGAAATTAACTCCTGTTTTCTCAATACGGTAGGAGTTTTACAAGACTTGCTGTTTCAGGATTAAGCAGAAAACAGAATAAGGCTATGTTCACATGTTGCTTTTTTGCTGCAGCAAAAAAAAACGCTTCCCAAAATCAGTATTTGCTGTGTTCTTGCTGCTTTTTTTTTTAGTGTTTTTGTCCACAATACATATTTAAATTAAGTTTGTTTCATTCACCACAAAAGCAGCAAAAACACACAGTTGTGTTTTTGCTCTTTCTCATTACTTTCAATGGTGAAAAAAATGGTGAAAGAATTGACATGTTGCTTCTTTCAAATACCCTAATTAAAAACTGCAGTGTATGTGCCCATGCTGCAGAAATTCTCTGCTCCAAATCTACATCGTCTGGCAGAAAAACCAAGTTCGCAATGTGTTTTTCCACATTTATGATGCATTTTGGTGCGTTTTTGCATAAATAAATGATGTTTTTCTAATATGTTTTTTTGTTTTGAATTCATTAAATTGCCAGCCAGGTTGAAATGAGAAGAGGAAGGGAGAGGGAGGGGAGGAGAGTAGAGAAAGGGGAAGGAGAGGAGGAGAGAAGGAAGAGGAGAGGAGGAGAGAAGGGGAAGGAGAGGAGGAGAGAAGGGGAAGGAGAGAGGGAGGAGTGAGAAGAGGAAGGGTAAGGAGGAGAGAAGAGGAATGGTAAGGGGAAGGAGAGAAGAGGAAGGAAGGAGGAGGAAAGAAGAGGAAGGGAAGGAGAGAGGAGGAGAGAAGAGGACAGGGAAGGAGACAAGGAGAGAAGAGAAATGGGAAGGAGAGGAAAGGAAGCGGAAGGAGAGAAGAGGAGAGATAATGGAAGAGAGGAGGAGGAAAGAAGAGGAAAGGTAAGCAAAGAGGAGGAAGGGTAAGGAGAGGAGGAGAGAAAAGGAAGGAGAGGAAAGGATGAGAGAATAGGGGAAAAGAGAAAAGGAGAGACGAGGGAGAGAAAATAATTTAAAATATTTCAGTAAACATACATTTTTGTGAAATACGCACCACCTCCGCACCTAAAATGCTCTGTGTGAACAGCCATGTGTATGTGCAGCGTGTTTTCATGGTTATATTGAGGTCAATAGGTAAAAAAAAAAACAAATAATATGCTGCAGATATTTTTTGCATCAAGTCTGTAAGGAACAAATAAGCAACATGTGCACAACACTTCAGAATTATCATAGACTTTGCTGGTATAAGGATATGACTAGCCCAGGGTATGGGGACTCGGGTATCTGGGCCCTCTGCTGCGGTAGGGATGTCACTGGTGGCCGGCCCAGACCCGTGGCCCTGGTGGTCAACTAAAAAGGGGTAGTTGAAATGGGAATAAAGGTTTTTAAGTTTACCGTGATGCCACCTGGGGTATCTGGGGCCTCCAGGGATGATGGATGAGCAGCTAGGTGTTGAAGCTCCCACAGGCGGAGCTGGATCCCTGGGGATTTTGGTGATGATGATGAGGGATGGAGCAGGGATTTGGCCGGGCTGTTGGAAAATGGGACTGTCTCTGTGGCTGGCAGGGGCACGGGTAAGGAACTCACACACACACCGCTGGTTGTTCTTTACCTTTTACTGGTGTAGTTGCAGGTAAACGTCCAGGGCACTGCCGGGTGTTCAGGATCCACTTCTGGGTCTCCACAGCGAGTGGATATAAGGCCTCCTTGTCTCTTTCCCCGTGTGTGTGAAGCCCCTGCCCCGTGTGAAACTTGGCTGGCCTCCTCTGCTCTCTCTCTCTCCACCTGTACTGTGAGCAGGATACCCTCTATGGACTACCTGCTATTCCTCTCTCCGCGGTGCCTGGCTCCCTATGTGTGACTGCGCAGATGCCCGAGAGACTGAAGTCTTTACGGTATACCGTTGTTCTCTACTGGGCCAGGTGCTTTCCAGTAGACTCGGACTCCGGTGTTCGGTGTGCTGTTTGTGTGAACCTAACACTGGCTCCTCGGTTCCCACTTTGTTCTTTCTGTTTTCCTCACCTTCCGCCCCCACTCTTGGGCCTTGCATGGACTACTCGAAGGCTGTTCAGGGTCACTGGTTTGGGCCTAACGCAGCACCGACCACCAGTACGTCTTCACAGCTCTTGTAGCGTCTGCACACTGTAACTAACTCCACCCCCAGCACCAGTATTTATAGGGGATCTTGGCTAAGGGCAGCAAGTTAAGCTCCCCATACCGTGATGGGGTGGAAGGTGTTGTCTGTGTCTATGTACCCACTGTGGAAACCCATCCGAGCTGTAGGTGAGTCTGTGGTTACCTGTGTGAGCAGGGCGTTACAGATAGGCATGCAGATGTTGGTGCCGATTTGTTAAAAAACGCATTACAAAAACGCACCGTATGTCTACATCCTTTCAGTCAAGAAAGGAAAAAAAAGTGTGACAGGAGATTTGTGGAATTTCAGAGCTTTTGCTGGTTCTGTAAAAAGCAGATTTTAAATTTGCATAAAACTCATGAAAAAACACTGCCAGAACTGACATGCAGCAGATTTATTTTGGCACCAAATCTGCACGTAGAAAATACTTAACGTGTGCATGAGACTCCAGGGTTCTCAATGACTTTATACTGCCACCAAGAAATCCTTCAGGACTTTGTGAGAAATCTGCACTCAAAAACGCATCAAAAATACAACATGTGCACAGCCTCAATCAGAAAGATCGCAGAAACCGATGAAGACTCCAGGACCTGGGCAGTATCAGGGGGACACACTTTGATTTTTGTGATCCTTCCTCGTAAATGGATAAAACTAGCCCAGATCCGAGTCTTCATCAAGTATTAATACTGACAAAACTACATGTTTGTAAATATTGATAGAAAGTCAGAACAGTCATGTCATCCCGTCCTCAGGTTGTCAGGTCCGTAGTAAACGCTCCATACTACTGTAGTAGTTTACGGGGCTTTTACAAACGTCTTCCCTCCCAATGGTGTCTGCTAAATATGACTTCAGCAGAGCGGCATTAAATATGGATGATTGTGAGTATCAATAATACATGGCCAGCAATAAATGCTCTGCACTGATCTCAGCACTTCCGGCCGGGCGAGTGGGTCGAAATCTTTTTTTTTGTCTGGATTGGGAAGATTTAGTAACAGTACGACACTACTGTCTGGTGATTAGAAACTAACTTGTATATACATGGATATATACATATATATAAAACTGTAGCAGCCCGCTGTCAGGGCCACTACAATGCAACCAAAGAGGTTTTCATTGGTGTTAGTAGTCTGAGGTTTTTTGAAAAAACTTTTTAGTTTTTATTTTTCTCTCAAAATAATGACATCTATTAACATCACTTAAAAACATTTTTGTTTGCATGGTATTGGCCCCGACAGTGTGCTGCTACAATTTTTTATCTATATAATCCGGTTCTGTATATTTGCACCTGTGCTGAAAAGCTAAAAGGAAGTGTGGCACCCCTGCGGTCTGGTCGCCACGGAGGTGTACTGCACCCACTCCACAAGGTGTGGTATTCCTGTCTGCAGTAACCAGGTTGGTAAGTTCAGTCATCCACAAAACACAACCAACACACCAGGTCCTAGGGACAGCAGGTGAACCCAGTCAGTGGGACGGCTCAGGAAGGCAGTGAGATGGCGGGGGGAGAAGTTAGGAAGAGGAGCAGGAAGTAGGAAAGGAGACAAAAGGGAAACACCACGGGAAGTAGGAGCCAGTCAGAGGAGTTCAGCAGGAGAGACTGACTCGATGGACTTGAGCAGAGATGAGGCTCGTCCTGGGTCCCAAGAAAGCGGACTGCAGAGAGACATAAGGAGCCATAGGTGTGCGGGCAGTGAGCAATCCACCAGAATCTGAAGTGAATCAGAGGGGCAGGGTGAGCACCAGGGACCTGACCCTGAAGGTGGCGAGGAAACTCCAAGCTCCAACTACAGAACCGAAGGCCATGAGATCCAGAGAAGCTGTGCCCTACTCCTGACACATCTGCCAAGAAGGCAGCTGTACTATGGTCAGGGGACGTGGCCAGTCGCCCAACAAGGCCGGTGGCTGCTGGATTGGGGCACTGTGTGAGGAGATGCGTGTAGGCGTGAGGCAAGCAGGCGGCGCAGAATAAGAACGGCCCGAGAGGGAAGGAACACAAGAGGGTGTACTGGACAAGCCATCCTGGTTGCTAAGGACTATCCGGACTGCAAATGTACCTGATCTGTACCCTGTGGTGCCAGCAGAGAAAAGCTAGGTAAACCGAGCTTTGAACTCAGAACTGTGTGCGAAACTGTTCATTTCCCACCTGAGGAGTGGTAGACTGAAGCGCCACGTCGGCAGCAGGAGCCTGCCTGCGAGATGCTTCGATCCTTCGCTGCAGCCAGATCAGCCCTACTGGCCCACCATCACCCAATCCCCCTACTTGGGATGCTCTGGGGACCCGCTCCACCTGTGGGGAGCGACACATCACTGCTGCCATCCCATCATCCTCAAAGGTCCCGGTCTGCAGCAGTGGCCACTAACAGCCACATACCACGGGTGGCGTAATGAAAACGCGCCCCCCCTAAATCCCCTAATCCTTTTCCCCCTTTTTTTTTTATTTGCCACTCCCGGGCCACAGACCGGGTCATGCCACCGTGACATTCCCAAAGACTCCCGATCTCCCCCAGACGTCGCCAGAAGCGAGACGAGAGTGAGAGGGCCCGGCTCCAGCATCCTACGGCCCGTGGCGCAGGCGAGTCAGAATTGCTGTCTGTTTTTTTTTCTTTCTCTCTCTCACTCCCTCGCTATATATTGATATTTGACTCTGCACAGAATGGGTAGATTGAATTGGATTAAGGCTGGTTTCACACTTGCGTTCGTCCTGATCAGGATGAAAATGCATGGAGAGAGAGAAGAGAGGAGAGAGAGGGAAAGGGAGGGGGAGAGAGAAGAGAGGGAGAGAGAAGGGAGGAGAGAGAGGATAGAAGAGGAGGAGAAAGGGTGAGAGAGAGGAAAGAGAGGGGGAGAGAAGAAAGGGAGAGATGAGGGAAAGAGGGGAGAGGGAGATAGAGAGGAGAGAGGAGAGAAGGAAGAGGAGGAGAAGAAAGAGAGGGGAAAAGAAGGGGGGAGAGAGGAAAGAGAGAAGGAGTAGGGGGAGAAAAGAAGGGGGGGGAGAGAGAGGATTAGGAGAGGGAGAGATAGAGAGGGAGAGGGGTGAGAAAGAGAAGGGGGAGATAGGAGGGAGAGAGAGGTGGGAGAGAGTGGCCAGTGTGAAATCCTGATCCGGCTTGCCGCATTCACCAGCGTCCGGATGCGTCTCATTAAGATCAATGCATCATTTTGCTGCATCGCGCTGCATCCAGACGCATAAGGTTTTGTTGCAGTGCCGCGAAAATGAAACATTATGTGGCCAGGGGGGAGACAAAATGTTATACTCTTCTGCATCCGTCCAAATCCTGATGCCACCTGATGTCCCTATGTCCCCATGTTATGTATAGGGATGCATTCGGGATCAGGATGCATCAGGATTTTGGTGGACACCAACAAAAGACAGAAAAACACCAGTGTGAAACCAGTCAAAGAGCAACATATTAGATCTATGTATCCCATTGATGTAGAAGGGTTAATACTTTATATTTTCTCTTACTGAATAATTTGGTGAGAATTATTAGCCTTAGAACATTTTGTTTATACTTCGCATAGTCTTAAAGACGGTAGTCAGGTTTATACATCTTATTTCATATGCAATGTTCCACGATGTTCAGGACGTTCTGAGACCTAGACAAAGCTGTATTAATAGGTGACTCCCCCTCCATATCTCTATCTGTAAAGTCACAAGGACCAAAAGTACCATGACATTCATATGTGAAGGTGTTTGGAGAGTTGAAATGAAGGTTTATAATGTAATTCTATGGGATGAAATGATGTATAGATGATGTCAATAGTAAACTAGATCTGATTTTGCACAGACTTGGTGTTGTTGCATCTTCTCTTCTCGAGCTCGTACATTTTATACAATTTGGAACTCACCGGTGATCTGTCTGTCTCTTTGGGTCAGAAAACAAAACAGCTACAACACCGTTACTTGTTTTTTATGTTGTCCCAACAGAGGAACAGAGGGGAGTCAATTTGCGATAATATCAAAACAATTGAAATTTATTTCAGCACGAATCGTATCGGCCACAAAAGGTTCTAGAAAAAATGTTATACATCGTTCTCCCTGTACCGGTCATCCAATTCTTCTAGCTCCTATTTTCTATTTCTTCTATCTTCTATCCATGTCTTTTCGTTGACTAGCTCCCACTATATTGATGAGCATTGTGTGCCATGTGAAAAGCATGGGGCTCAATGAATGGAAGACCCAACCAAAAGAAAGACAGAAGAAAGGTATGGAAAGGGTGAAACAAAAAGTTTGAATTTTGGGGAATTTTTTCTTTTTTAATTCAATGCAAATTTGATTTTCTTTGAATCGATTCACTACTCTCTACCACTACAGGATCGGCCATTTATATGGATACACCTAAATAACATGGGAATGGTTGGTGATATCAACTTCCTGCTTGTGGCACATTAGTACCCCCTCCCATATACTAATGTGCCACAAACAGGGAGTTGATATCACCAACCATTCCCATGTTATTTAGGTGTATCCATATAAATGGCCCACCCTGTACTATTTGTAACTGAAATATCCCAATTGAAAGGGTTGCAAAAAAATGTGCCCACTTTCAACAAAAAGACTCCCTCTGGTTTATGGGGTATCACCATGGGCATAACTATAATAGGTGCAGGAGTTGCAATCGTACCCGGGTCCTAGAGCCTAGGGTGCTTCAAAAGTCCCTTAGGTCTATAGAAAAAGACTATAACTATTAAAGATTTGCAATAATTGGGGGCCCCGTTAAAACTTTCACATCTGTGCCCATGAGCCTCAAGTTACGCCACTGGGTACTACAGTGAAATTCAGTAGAGTAACTTGAAGCTCATGGGCCCCAATACCAAAGCTCCAACGGAGCCCCAAACATTTGCAAGTCTTTAATAGTATTGGCCAAAGAGACATTTTTGGGGCTCCCTAGAGCTCCAGGGTCCTGGTGCGATCGCAACCCCTGCACCTATTGTGGTTAATCCCAATCTGCAGAATAAGACCGAGCTGCAGTACCAGACACAGCCTGAAAGCAAGAGTGGCACTGTTACGATACACAGCCACTTTAAGCCTGTATTGCTCCTCAGAGTGAACAACAAAAGTTTAAAAAGTTAATCAATTCCCAAAAAGTTTATATCGCTCTCAAAATGTCCAAATGACGATTTTACCGGTTCGTTCTAGAGAAGTTTAGTTCTTTTGAAGGAGTTGCCGCCGGATGATAAATCGAAAAAAAATTAATTCTATTGTCTTTTTAAACGCATTTGTTATTTTTTGACATAAAAAGGTCACAACTACCAAAAAAAGGCACATCAGATGATAAGAACAGACCCCGCATGGAACAAGACATGTAAGAATGACAAAGCAGATGGAAGGAGGATATTATGGACACGCAGAGGCTGTGGGAAGAGTGTGAAGTATCACAGCTGTCGCTTTCATTTGTACAGATCGAATGGAAAACCAGTAATTGGAATCTTCCTGTGACGAATGAAGTGCGGAATAACACAGCTTATATTTTCTAAGTTTCAAACATTTTTAGTACTTTATATATTACTTTTTAACTTTTTGAAAGTTTTCCATAATGTTCTGCAAGATGGCCCCTAGGTGGCAGTGTGCACGGACATTGTCAGTTATAGTATTTGATGTTCTATACATAGAAATATCTATAAAAAATAGTCCAAGAGGACCTGTCACTTTCTATAAATATGTCATTTATTTCCCTGGTATGCATGTTGTTTTCCTGAATCCAGCGTTGTTTTTCTATTGTTCCTGCTCCTCTCTATTCTTACAATATCTTCTCTATATATATATATAAAATCTAGCCAACTGGGTGTGGTCCAAAAGACACATCCCATTGGCTAATTTAACTAGATTTACACTCATGACTAGCACCCTTGAAATTGGTTTAAAAAATTAAGTATTTGTCCCGGATATTGCAGTATTGCAATCCCTTGTTTGTTTGGTCATACACGTCTTTTTCCTTTGTGTGTGTTGGAACAAGACAAAACAAGAAAAAGGGAAATTGGACAAATTTCACACAAATCTCCCAAAATGGGCCAGATGAAATTGATGGCACTTTGCAAAATTGGGGGTAACCAACTTTGTTCCCAGCATGTGATGCTCGTTCACACTCATCTGTGGCAAATAACATGTGTGGGCAATATTGAAATCACACCTGAAGCCAGATAAAAAGGGGAGAAGTTGCCTCACTCTTTGCATTGTGTGGGTGCGTGCCACACTAAGCATGGAGGACAGAAAGAGGAGAGGAGACCGGTGAGGACTTGAGAACCAAAATGATTAAACTGTCCACAATCTCAAGGTTAATAGTCCATCTCCAGAGATCTTGCAGATCCTTTGTCGACGGTGCGCAAAATAATCAAGAAGTTTACAACCCATGGCACTGTAGATAATCTCCCTGAATGTGAACAGCAGAGAAAAATTGATGAACAGATGTAACGCAGGTTAGTCCGGTTGATGGATAAGCCCCAATCAAGTTCTATAGAAATTCAAGCCATCCTGCCGGCTCAGGGGCATCAGTGTCCATGTGAACTATCTGTACACATGTGAATTAAATAAAATGATATCGAGGAGACCCAGGAGGAGGAGACATAACAAAGCTAGACTGCAGGTTGCCAAAATGTAAAAAGAGAATTTTGTTTACGTACCGTAAATTCTTTTTTCTTGAATCATCAATGGGAGACCCAGACAATGGGGTTTAAGGCACTGCCCTCCGGAGGTCACACTAGGTACTACAAGTTTGTAGACACCGCCTCCTCCGCTTATAAACCCCTACCGCAGGGAACATCCTCAGTTTGGTCCATAAGCTGCGAGGAGGAAATAAACCACACCCGAAACATCGGGAAGAATGCCGTGCACAGACGGTTCAACAACCCGGCAAACACTGTCTCAACAGAGAACAGAACAAGTGCAAAACATGCAACGGAACAACTGGGTGGGTGCTGGGTCTCCCATTGATGATTCAAGAAAAAAGAATTTACGGTACGTAAACAAAATTCTCTTTTTTCTGGTCATCATAATGGGAGACCAGACAATGGGGATGTCCTAAAGCAATACCCCAGGGCGGGAAGAGTTCCTCAACAAGACGGATAACACATGGTTCCCTTTAAAGGTGGGCAACCGCCGCCTGGAGAACCCGCCTGCCCAAACTTGCATCCGCAGAGGCATGGGCATGCACCATATAGTGCTTAGAGAAAGTGTGCAGGCTGGACCAAGTGGCCGCCTGACACACCTGTAGAGCAGACGCTCGATGTCGCAAGGCCCAGGAGGCACCCACAGCTCTGGTAGAGTGAGCCTTCAATCCCACCGGGAGAGGCAAACCAGAAGACCGGTAAGCCTCTTGAATGGAAGCCTTAATCCATCTGGCCAAGGTTGACTTTGAAGCCGCGGACCCCTTACAGCGACCTGTCGTAAGAACAAATAAGGAATCCGAACTCCTAAAGGAGGCGGTCCTGGACACATAAATGCGTACAGCTCTCACGAGATCCAGAGTATGGAGGTCGTGCTCAACCTGATGAACGGGAGCGGGGCAAAATGATGGGAGAACAATCTCCTGGTTCAGGTGAAAAGTTGAAACCACCTTCGGCAAGAATTCTGGCCGTGGGCGCAAGACCACCTTGTCTTGGTGAACCACCAGAAAGGGTGACTTGCACGATAGTGCAGCCAATTCTGAGACCCTCCTCAGAGACGTAATCGCCACCAGAAAAGCCACTTTCTGGGACAGACGAGATAGAGGAACATCTCTCAGCGGCTCAAACGGTGGTCTCTGTAAAGCCGCCAGGACCATGTTAAGGTCCCAAGGGTCCAGAGGTCTCTTGTAGGGCGGAACCATCCGCGACACCCCCTGCAGAAATTGACGGACCTTCGGGAGGAGCGCCAATCGCCTGTCAAACAGCACAGAAAGTGCTGATACTTGACCTTTCAAAGAGCCAAGGGATAATCCCAACTCCAAACCCGACTGTAGGAAAGCCAACAACGTCGGGATGGACAAGGGCCACGGAGACCGTCCACCAGAGGCACACCAGGTAAAAAAGATTTTCCACGTCCTGTGGTACATCTTCCTGGAAACTGGCTTCCTAGCCCGATTCATAGTGGCCACCACTGTAGGGGAGAAACCCTGGACGTCAGCAGCCAGGCCTCAAGAGCCATGCAGTCAATCTGAGGGCCCTGGAATTGAGGTGGAAGAATGGGCCTTGCGCGAGTAAATCTGCGCGTTCTGGAAGAGCCCACCTGTGTCCGCCTGACATTTGCCACAGGTCCGGGTACCAGGACCTCCTGGGCCAATCTGGAGCCCCTATAATGGCTACCTTGCACTCCGACCTGATCTTCCAGAGCACCCTGGGAATCAGAGCCAGAGGAGGGAACACGTACGGCAGATGGAATCTGGACCAACTCAGGATCAGGGCGTCCGCTCCCAGAGACTGGGGATCCCATGACCTCGCCATGTATTGCGGCACCTGATGATTCAGCCGTGAGGCCATCAGATCCACGTCCGGAGTGCCCCATCTGCTGCAGACGTCTCTGAAGACATCGGATGAAGAGACCACTCTCCGGCGTCCATCCCCTGCCGGCTCAGATAGTCGGCCTCCCAGTTTTCGACCCCTGGGATGTGAACTGCGGAGATCAGGCAGTTGTTGTCCTCCGCCCAGGATAGGATGCGGTGAACTTCGGCCAGAGCCTCTGCGCTCCTGGTTCCTCCTTGATGATTTATATAAGCGACGTCCGTCGCATTGTCGGACTGAACCCGAATGGGTTGTCCTGAGAGGAATCTCTGAAACGCCAGGAGTGCCAGATAGACCGCCTTGATCTCCAGCACGTTGATCTGCAACGCCGACTCCGACTGAGTCCAGAGGCCTTGGGCCCTGTGGTGTAAGAACACCGCCCCCCAGCCCTTCAGACTGGCGTCGGTGGTCACCACTAACCATGACGGTTTGATGAAGGACCGGCCCCGAGACAAGTGATGTGGCTGTAGCCACCACTGCAGGGAATCTCTGGTCGGTTGGGAAAGTGTCACCAGCCGATTCAGGGAAATCGTCCTTTTGTCCCACCTGCGGAGAATCTCCAGCTGGAGAGGACGGAGGCGAAATTGTGCGAAAGGCACCGCCTCTATTGCTGCCACCATGCGCCCCACCAGCTTCATCAACACCCGTAGGGATGATTGTGGTGACAGGAGGACTGCTTGCACTCCTGATTGGATCGCCGTCTGTTTGACTCGTGGCAGAGACACCAGGGCTGAGGCTGTGTTGAAGTCCATGCCCAAATATGTCAAAGACTGGGTCGGAACTAGCGTTGACTTCTGAATATTGAGGAGCCAACCGAACTGTTCCAGAGACCGCATGGTCACATCCAGGCTCACTTGACAAAGGTGTTCCGATGGCGCCCTGACCAGCAGGTCGTCTAAATAGGGAATGACGGCATGTCCCTGCACGTGCAGGAGAGCCATCATGGAGGCCATCACTTTTGTGAACACCCTCGGTGCCGAGGCCAACCCGAACGGCAGCGCCACAAATTGGAAGTGTTCTTCTCCCACTGCGAATCTCAACCAGCGCTGATGAGCCGGTGCAATGGGCACGTGAAGGTAAGCGTCCCGGATATCTATGGACGCTAGGAAGTCCCCTTGTGACACAGCTGCGATCACGGAGCGCAGTGATTCCATACGGAACTTCCGAACCAACACGTGATGGTTGAACAACTTCAGGTCCAGCACCGGGCGGAAGGATCCGTCCTTCTTCGGGACGATAAAGAGGTTGGAGTAAAAACCCCTGAACCTCTCCCCGGAAGGCACCGGGACCACCACTCCGTCTCTGCGGAGTCCCTCCAACACCAGATAAAAAGCCTGAGCCTTTTCTGGGGATGGGACCGACCGATGGAATCGGGATATCGGTTTTGACGTCAGCTCTATCCTGTAACCTCGCGAGACCACGTCTCGAACCCACTGATCTTGAACGTGAAGGAGCCACTTGTCCTGAAAGCGAGACAAGCGGCCCCCCACTGTGGGGAGGCAGGAAGGGAGAGCGAGTCATGTAGAGGCGGGGTTTGGGGGTGGCAGCTGCTGCCCCCGCCGGCTTCTTTGGACGACTCTTAGAGCGCCACTGAGAAGCGGGCTTGCCCCCTCGGTCCGTGCGAGCGGACGGTGCTGATGACTGTGAGCTGGACCGAAAGGACCACTGTTTTGGGTTCCTTTTAACGGTATACCGTGGCTTAGGTTTATTCTGCGGTATCTTAGACTCAGCAGAATCCTTAATCAGTTTGTCCAGCTCTGTGCCAAATAGCCTGTCACCAGAGAACGGAAGATTCTGTAAAATCTTCTTAGATGTGGCATCTGAGTCCCAAAGACGCAGCCACAACAACCTGCGGATCGCTATAGCATTGGCCGAAGCCACAGCTGAGCGAGTGGCAGTTTCCAGAGTCGCCGTCCTGGCGTAGTCCGCATAGGCTCTTGCCCTCTCGGTAAGTGCCAGGACCTCTGGACTGGACCTTGCCAGGTCAGTGATACCATCCAAGCAGGTAGTAATCGCTTGTAAGGTCCAGACCGTGGCAAAATTAGGGGCAAATGAAGACCCCACAGCCTCATAGGAAGACTTGGCGAGTTGCTCGACCTGTCTATCAGTTGCGTCCTTCAGCGAGGAGCTATCAGAGGCAGAGAAGAGGGAGCGTGCAGCAATCCTGGTCATGGAAACATCCACCTTCGGGGACTGCGACCACTCCTGAAGCACCTCCTGGGGAAAGGGGAAGCGATTGTCCTTGGGTTTGCGGACATAACGCCGCCCAGGATGTAACCTGGGAGCTCTAACCACCCTTCCAAAATTAGTGTGGTCCATAAAGGAGCCACTTGGTCTAGCCTCTGGCCGCAGCCATTGATAGACCTCCTTCGGGTGTACAGTCACCTCCTCAGGGGGTGTCACGAGACGTAAGGTCTCGTTAATAGAGGACACCAAATCCTCTACCCCGTCTGGAGGTTCAGACACAGACACAGACCCGAAAATTGAACCCCCATCATCGTCCTCACCATCAGAGGAACGCTCCTCCTCAGAGAGAGCCTGGAGCTCGGGTGACTCCTCACGACGAGCCCGCTTAAGGGGTCTCACAGCAGAAGAGGGAGACACCCGGGGGTAACTGGAAGGAGTAGCTGGGCCTTCCAGCCTCCTATTAAGTGCCTCCAGGGATTGCGACATGGAGGACAGCTGGGACAACAGAGATTCATTGATCTTATTCTGAGTCTCCCATGGCCCTGGGATCACCTGAACCTCAGGGTACAGCACCGGAGCTGCTGTCTCCGCAGAGCCAGTCCGGGCTTCCGGGCGTCCGCAGTTATTGCAGGACCCTTCCACCAGTGTACCATTGCATGTAGCACAGGTAATGGTGCCATCTGCCGCCTTAGCAGCACGCTTCCTAGCTGAGGACATCGCCACAGTAGGGGAAAATAAGCCAATTTGCAGACAAAAAACCGGGAATCCCGGTGGCTTACCGACCGCAGCGAGCGGTAGGAGGAAGCGGTGTGTGTGTGTGACCTCCGCGAGGGTTTCCGGTCTCCCCTTGGAGTGCAGACGCACGCTGCATATAGATCCCAGCCGGGAGTGAGAGGAAAAGATGGCCGCCGACAGTGAAACTGTGGGCGGCGCCGAAAACACGCGGGAAACACACACACACGCCCATCGGTGACGTCACCGCACGGGCTGCTTCCATCCTCCAAGCAGCCTCAGCATGAAGGCGCCCGAGCCCGCAGCGCGGGAAATAGTGTGCCATATAACACACATACTGCATGTGCGATAAAAACACCAGCAGCCTACAGCCTCAGCCCCTGTGACACACAGGGCGGTCAGCCAGGGTGACCCCAGCACAGGGTACACCTCCAGATCCGCGGACCCGAGGGTAACGCGCGGTCTGAGTGTCAGGACACATAAAGTGACAGACACTACCCCCAGGCACACAGGAGACACAGAGTGCCTCAGTGCCGGTCCGGTCTGTAAGCACCATTTAGGGAGGCCTCGGACGGGGGTTCAGCCCAGTCCGGAGTGTAAGCACCATTTAGGGAGGCCTCGGACTGGGCTGGCTCCAGTCCGGTCTGTAAGCACCATTTAGGGAGGCCTCGGACGGAGCGGAGCTGTGCAAGGCTCCCATCTCCCACTCTCCAGAGCCCCCCAGAGAGGGATGGAAAGGAGCGCGACAGCGTACCGGGTGAACACAAAGTGTCCAGGCTCTAGGCCCTCCGGTACCTCCACCTGCGTGTTCCACAAGGGTGAGCGGGGAGGCTGTCGCAGGTCCCGATCAGGACCATATTACCTTGTCTTCAGACGCCATCACGTAAGTAGTGAGAATGCAGTGAAGTGCAAGCAAAGCGTGATCCTCCGAGCACACTAAGTTTAAAACTGAGGATGTTCCCTGCGGTAGGGGTTTATAAGCGGAGGAGGCGGTGTCTACAAACTTGTAGTACCTAGTGTGACCTCCGGAGGGCAGTGCCTTAAACCCCATTGTCTGGGTCTCCCATTATGATGACCAGAAAATAACCAAAATCCTTCCAGAAAGAGTCTTGTGGACAGATGAGACAACATAGAGCTTTGTGGTAAAGTGCATCGTTCTACTGTTTACTGAAAACAGAATGAGGCCGACAAAGAAAAGAGCACAGGACCTACAGTCCCATATGGGGGAGGTCAGAGAATAGAGCACAGGACCTACAGTCACATATGGAGAAGGTCAGAGAAAAGAGCACAGGGCCTACAGTCACATATGTGGGAGGTCAGAGAAAAGAACAAGGACCTACAGTCACATATGGAGAAGGTCAGAGAAAAGAGCACAGGGCCTACAGTCACATATCGGGGGGAGGTCATAGAAAAGAGCACAGGACCTACAGTCACATATAAGGGAGGTCAAAGAAAAGAGCACAGAACCTACAGTCACATATGAGAGGGGTCAGAGAAAAGAGCACAGGACCTACAGTCACATATGGGGAGGTCATAGAAAAGGGCACAGGATATACAGTCACATATGAGGGAGGTCATAAAAAAGAGCACAAGAGCACAGGATATACAGTCACATATGAGGGAGGTCATAGAAAAGAGCACAGGACCTACAGTCACATATGGGGAGGTCATAGAAAAGGGCACAGGATATACAGTCACATATGAGGGAGGTCATAGAAAAGAGCACAAGAGCACAGGATATACAGTCACATATGAGGGAGGTCATAGAAAAGAGCACAGGACCTACAATCATATGGGGGAGGTCAGAGAAAAGAGCACAGGACCTACAGTCACATATGGGGGGGAGGAGGTCAGAAAAAGAGCACAGGACCTACAGTCCTACAGGTAATGAGTGGAGGACAGAGGAGCCTCTTAAAGAAGAAGTTACAGGTCTGTGAGAGCCAGAAATATTTCTTGTTTGTAGGTTACCAAATATTTTCCCACCAAAATTTAAAAAAAATTATTTCCAAATCAGACAATGTGATTTCCAGGATTTGTTTTCTAATTTTGTCTCTCATAGTTGAGGTCACCTAAGATGTCAATTACACAATTTCCACAATTGGTGGCTGACTAAATACTTTTATCATGGATGGATGGATGGATGGATAATTATTTATTTTTAACTTGTGTTCATTTTAGTTAAACATTTTTGCAATTGAATTTCATTATAAATATTAACCCCTTCCCGCCCGGGCGCGCAGTGTATGCGCCATGGAAACATCACCGTTCCCGCCCGATGACGCATACGCTGCGTCATCGCGGTTTCCCCCTTGCTGAGGTTCTATTAACCGGGTTCACGAAAGGGTTAATAGAGCCGCAGCTAGGGGACAAACTCTAGATGACCCCACGGAGGGGATTTCCCCCCCCCCCGTGGCTAGGAGCCCTCCGATTGGCTAGTTAAGTGACAACTAGTCAATAGTGATGATTGAAACATTACACCAATAGAAATTGGTGTAATGTTTTCAATCTGGCCATAGCCTGATGCTCAAAGCATCAGGCATTGGCTGGGGCACTGTGAGGTGTGTGTGCCCTCCCCCCCGATCTGATTGGGGGCTAGCATCCATGTGATGCAAGCCCTCCAATCAGATGTGCAGGGGGATGTTTACAATATGGCCGCCGAGCTCATCAGCTCCACTCTGTCGGTGGACGCTGATGAGCGTGCACCCCTCCGCTGCCACCGACCGTGCCACGTGGTGTGAGCCCCCCCGCCGTCACCGAACGTGCCCGGAGCTGCCGCCGCCGCCGATCGCCGCTGCTGCTGCCACCGCCGATTGCTAGTAAGTTCCCCTCTGCTGTGATCCGCTCCCTCTCCTCCTCCCCTGGTGTCCTCCCACCCTCCCCCATTGTCCTCTCCCCCTCCCCCTTCCCCATTGTCCTCTCTCCCCCCCTCCCCTTTTGTCTTCTCCCCCCCCCCTTCCCTGAGTTTGCTCTCCTCCCCCTCCCCTGAGTTTGCTCTCTCCCCCCTCCCTGAGTTTGCTCTCTCCCCCCTCCCCTGAGTTTGCTCTCTCCCCCCCTCCCCTGAGTTTGCTCTCTCCCCCCTCCCCAGAGCTCGTTCTCACCGGTCCGGTCTGCTCGGTGTTGTGCCCTCTTCTGCTGCTCTGCTGCTTCTGCCACCCGGTGGTGATTGCAGGCAGCAACAGGGCCATCCCCAGCACCTGTGATCACCCTCGTGAGCGTGCCCCCTTGACTGACCGCTGCCTGGCCCGAGTGACCCCCTGACCGACCGCTGCCTGGCCCGAGTGACCCCCTGACCGACCGCTGCCTGGCCCGAGTGACCCCCTGACCGACCGCTGCCTGGCCCAAGTGACCCCCTGACCGACCGCTGCCTGGCCCGAGTGACCCCCTGACCGACCGCTGCCTGGCCCGAGTGACCCCCTGACCGACCGCTGCCTGGCCCGAGTGACCCCTGACCGACCGCTGCCTGGCCCGAGTGACCCCCTGACCGACCGCTGCCTGGCCCGAGTGACCCCCTGACCGACCGCTGCCTGGCCCGAGTGACCCCCTGACCGACCGCTGCCTGGCCCTAGTGACCCCCTGACCGACCGCTGCCTGGCCTGAGTGACCCCCTGACCGACCGCTGCCTGGCCCGAGTGACCCCCTGACCGACCGTCGTCGTCCGCCGCCCCTGACCGACCGTCGTCGTCCGCCGCCCCTGACCGACCGTCGTCGTCCGCCGCCCCTGACTGACCGTCGTCGTCCGCCGCCCCTGACCGACCGTCGCCCCAAAAGTTACACCAGTTAACGTTCACATACACGCACACTAAGCACACGTACACGCACACTAATAAAAGTTTACTTTTTTTTTTTTTTACACACGCACACAGCACATACAACATGTCGCGCCCGTCCCGCTCATCAAGGTCACAAAGGGTGTACTCGGCTGAGGAGGCATATGCTATACTTGCCTCCGATGCTGACCATGAGGAAGTGGACCCCACGTTCCACTATTCCTCACATTCTTCCTCCGACAGTGAAATCTGCAGCAGTGACACCGACTCGCCACCACCACGAAGACAGCGGAGGACAAGAGATCATCCGGAGCCAGAGGAAGAGGAGTCGGAGTCCGAGGAAGAGGAGTCTGAGCCTGGAGAAGAGGAGTCGGAGGAAGACCCACAGCCGTCAGTGAGTAACCCTCCACCTGATGCTAGGCATGCCCAACCTAGCACCAGGGCCCCTGTGTGGATCCCCGTCCCTGATCGGTACACTCCACAGATTCCTGATTTCATTCCCCAATCAGGAATCCTGTTTGAGGCCACAAACTTCAGGGAAATTGACTTTTTCAAAGTCTTTTTCTCTGAGGACTTTGTGAGGCTCATGGTGGAGCAGACGAACCTGTATGCCCAACAGTTTCTGGTCCAAAACCCAGATTCCATCTTTTCTTCTTGGACTCCTGTGGACTCTGGAGAAATTATGAAATATTGGGGTTTGATACTTCATATGGGGATTATGACGAGACCAGAAATGCGCCAATGCTGGAGTACAGATAAGTTTTTTCTAACTCCAGTGTACGGCGAGGTGATGGCCCGAAACAGATTCGACGCCATCCATAAATTTCTCCACTTTAGGGACAACACTGACAGCCTTCCCGTAATGACCCGAATTTTGACAGATTGTTCAAAATTCGACCGGTCATCGACCACTTCAGCAGCAAGTTTGCTGAAGTGTACGTTCCCAAACGGGAAATTTGTGTGGACGAATCCCTCGTCCTTTACAAAGGTAGGCTTAGTTTCCGCCAATACATTCCCAGCAAGAGGGCCAGGTATGGGATAAAGCTCTACAAGCTTTGTGAGAGTACCTCAGGGTACACTCACAACTTTAGAGTGTATGAGGGGAAGGATTCGAGGATCGAGCCCCCAGAGTGTCCCCCTGCTCTGGGGGTATGCGGGAAAATAGTGTGGGATTTGATCCACCCACTACTTGATAAAGGTTATCATCTATACGTTGATAACTTTTATACAAGTGTCCCGCTCTTCAGATCCCTCTCTGCCAGAACTACCGCCGCTTGCGGTACTGTGCGCAGAAACAAGAGGGATCTCCCTATGCCGCTAATTGAGCAGCCTCTCCCAAGAGGTGGGAGCCGAGCTCAATGTAGCGGCAACATGGTACTGGTCAAGTTCAAAGACCAAAGGGATGTCTTTATCTTGACCACAATCCATGGTCCCGGGACCAGGGCCACCACCACCAGAGGTACCCCAGGACAGGTCCACAAACCGGAATGTGTCCTGGGGTACAATAAGAACATGGGAGGAGTTGATCGTTCTGATCAAGTCCTCAAGCCCTACAGGGCCACGCGGAAAACGAGGAAGTGGTACAAAAAACTGGCCGTGTACATTGTCCAAATGGCAATGTATAATGCATACTTGCTGTCACGATGTGCAGGTCACACCACTAACACCTTTCTTGAGTTCCAGGTGAAGGTGATCAAGGCCCTGTTGAATGGAGGAGAATGAAGACCAAGAGAAGAAGGAGGACGAGAACGAAGACCAAGAGAAGAAAGAGGAAGACGAAGAGAAGAAGATGAAGGGGGCCCCAGCACTCCTGGAACTCGATATTCCCGCGTGGTACCAGGGCAACATTTGCAGAGAAGGGGCCAAGAAAAAGGTGGCGGGTCTACCATCAAAGGGGGAGCAGAACGACCGTCCAAACCCAATGTAAAACGTTGCCCTGACAAACCAGGTTTGTGTATCTTCGGATGTTTCGAAATTTATCACACGACCCGGACTGACATGCACCCACAACATCATACACAAACACACACACACCCTGATGTACACTACAACACACCAACCTGACATACACACCCTGATGTACACTACAACACACCAACCTGACCACACACACCCTGATGTTACACTACAACACACCAACCTGACACACACACCCTGATGTACACTACAACACACCAACCTGACATACACACCCTGATGTACACTACAACACACCAACCTGACATACACACCCTGATGTACACTACAACACACCAACCTGACACACACACCCTGATGTACACTACAACACACCAACCTGACATACACACCCTGATGTACACTACAACACACCAACCTGACATACACACCTGATGTACACTACAACACACCAACCTGACACACACACCTGATGTACACTACAACACACCAACCTGACATACACACCCTGATGTACACTACAACACACCAACCTGACACACACCCTGATGTACATTACAACACACCAACCTGAGATGCTCTACGATAAGTGCCCCCTTAGTCTTTACCATGGCTTTGGGGGTCTTATTCCGGTGCTAGAACAAATCCCTTCCTGCAGAAAGGCCAGGCCTCGCCTCACGGTGACCTGTCCTTCTCAAAGGCTGGGTACAGTTGTGTAATTATATGTGTAATTATATTATATGTGTGATTATATATGATTATATGTGTATGGGGTCATTTGTGGGGGAACTCCAATGTATAGGCACACAGGGGCTCTCCATACGCAACCTGGTGTTTGCTAACAATTGGAATTGTTAGCGGACACCATGTCGCGTTTGGAGAGCCCCTGTGTGTCTACACATTGGAGTTCCCCCACAAGTGACCCCATTTTGGAAACTAGACACCCCAGGGAACTTATCTAGATGGGTAGTGGGCATATTGAACCCCCAGGTGCTTCACAAATAAATGGGAAAAAAAAAATAAGTGGAAAAAAAAGTACTTTTTCGTTTTTACGGATTAATTTGTGAAGCACCTGGGGGTTCAATA
The DNA here is from genome assembly GCA_033576535.1 of Allobates femoralis. NCBI lineage: Eukaryota > Metazoa > Chordata > Amphibia > Anura > Aromobatidae > Allobates > Allobates femoralis. The sequence continues at coordinate 82,852,609 of JARQOC010000007.1, forward strand.
TGCTCACAACCCATCAGGATAAGTTCCCTGGGGTGTCTAGTTTCCAAAATGGGGTCACTTGTGGGGGAGCTCCAATGTGTAGGCACACAGGGGCTCTCCAAACGTGACATATGTCCGCTAACAAGTTGACCTGATTTTCCATTCAAATTGTTAGCGGACACCATGTTGCGTTTGGAGAGCCCCTGTGTGGCTACACATTGGAGTTCCCCCACAAGTGACCCCATTTTGGAAACTAGACACCCCAGGGAACTTATCTAGATGGGTAGTGGGCATATTGAACCCCAGGTGCTTCACAAATAAATGGGAAAAAAAAAAAGTGGAAAAAAAGTACTTTTTCGTTTTTACGGATTAATTTGTGAAGCACCTGGGGGTTCAATATGCTCACAACCCATCAGGATAAGTTCCCTGGTGTGTCTAGTTTCCAAAATGGGGTCACTTGTGGGGGAGCTCCAATGTGTAGGCACACAGGGGCTCTCCAAACGTGACATGTGTCCGCTAACAAGTTGACCTGATTTTCCATTCAAATTGTTAGCGGACACCATGTTGCGTTTGGAGAGCCCCTGTGTGGCTACACATTGGAGTTCCCCCACAAGTGACCCCATTTTGGAAACTAGACACCCCAGGGAACTTATCTAGATGGGTAGTGGGCATATTGAACCTCCAGGTGCTTCACAAATTGATCTGTAAAAATTAAAAAGTACTTTATTTTTCACAAAAATTTTGTTTTAGCCTAATTTTTTAAATTTTCAAATGGCCAACAGCATAAAATTCATCCTAAAATTTGTTGGGCAATTTCTCCTGAGTACACCGATACCTCATATGTGGTCATAAACCACTGTTTGGGCGCACAACAGGGCTCAGAAGGGAAGGAGCGCAATTTCACTTTTTGAATGGAAAATTAGCTCCAAAAGTCAAATTGCGCTCCTTCCCTTCTGAGCCCTCCCGTGCGCCCAAACAGTGGTTTATGACCACATATGAGGTATCGATATACTAAGAGTAATTGCCCAACAAACTTTAGGATCCATTTTATGCTGTTGCCCATGTGAAAATGAAAGATTTGAGGCTAAAAGAACATTTTTGTTGGAAAAATTTAAATATCCATTTTTTGTTTCCACTTTGCTTTAGTTCCTGTGAAGCACCTGAAGGGTTAATATTCTTCTTGAATATAGTTTTGAGTAGCTTGAGGGTTGCAATTTTTAGAATGGTGTCACTTTTGGGTGTTTTCTGTTGTGTACACCCCTGAAACGGACTTCAAATGTGATGTGGTCACTAAAAAAAATGGTTTTGTAAATTTTGGTGGAAAAATGAAAAATTGCTGATGAACTTTGAACCCTTATAACTTCCTACCCCAACAATTTTTTTTTTCCAAAATTGTGCTGATGTAAAGTAGACATGTGGGAAATATTATTTATCAACAATTTTGTGTCACATAACTCTCTGGTTTAGCAGAAAAAAAATTCAAAATTTGAAAATTTCGAAATTTTCAAAATGTTTGCCATATTTTTTATTTTTTCACAAATAAACGCAAAAATTATTGACCTAAATTTAATACTAACATGAAGCCCAATATGTCACGAAAAAAACAATGTCAGAATCGCTAGGATCGGTTGAAGCGTTCCCGAGTTATAACCTCATAAAGGGACACTGGTCAGAATTGCAAAAAATGGCTCGGGCATTAAGGCCAAAATAAGCAAAAATGGGCTCGGGGGTGAAGGGGTTAAACCCTTTAACACCCACAGCCATTATGTGTCACAGCACATAGCAGAATGACCAGTAAATCCATCAGTGAGCTCCTTTTATTTTTTCAGTGTAGGATGAACATGAGACAAGTTGTGTGTTAATAGGATACAAAATATCCACAATCTCCTTATTACCCTTCACACATTTATCAGGCAGAATCTATTATATGGGATAAAAGATAAATCACATTATATATTATTTATACACTATGCATGTGTGTTAGGCGGCCGTCACACACTACGATTTTGTGTGGGAACTTAATAGCGATCTCAGTGGTGCAGCTCGTGGACACATGGTTAGTGAGGTGTCACATGTATAGATAACGATGTCAGGGGTGCGGCTCGTGGACACATCGTTAGTGAGGTGTCACATGTATAGATAACGATGTCAGGGGTGCGGCTCGTGGACACATGGTTAGTGAGGTGTCACATGTATAGATAACGATGTCAGGGGTGCGGCTCGTGGACAATGGTTAGTGAGGTGTCACATGTATAGATAACGATGTCAGGGGTGCGGCTCGTGGACACATGGTTAGTGAGGTGTCACATGTATAGATAACGATGTCAGGGGTGCGGCTCGTGGACACATCGTTAGTGAGGTGTCACATGTATAGATAACGATGTCAGGGGTGCGGCTCGTGGACACATGGTTAGTGAGGTGTCACATGTATAGATAACGATGTCAGGGGTGCGGCTCGTGGACACATCGTTAGTGAGGTGTCACATGTATAGATAACGATGTCAGGGGTGCGGCTCGTGGACACATGGTTAGTGAGGTGTCACATGTATAGATAACGATGTCAGGGGTGCGGCTCGTGGACACATCGTTAGTGAGGTGTCACATGTATAGATAACGATGTCAGGGGTGCGGCTCGTGGACACATGGTTAGTGAGGTGTCACATGTATAGATAACGATGTCAGGGGTGCGGCTCGTGGACACATCGTTAGTGAGGTGTCACATGTATAGATAATGATGTCAGGGGTGCGGCTCGTGGACACATCGTTAGTGGGGTGTCACATGTATAGATAACGATGTCAGTTGTGCGGCTCGTGGACACATGGTTAGTGAGGTGTCACATGTATAGATAACGATGTCAGTGGTGCAGCTCGTGGACACATCGTTAGTGAGGTGTCACATGTATAGATAACGATGTCAGGGGTGTGGCTCGTGGACACATCGTTAGTGAGGTGTCACATGTATAGATAACGATGTCAGGGGTGCGGCTCGTGGACACATGGTTAGTGAGGTGTCACATGTATAGATAACGATGTCAGTGGTGCAGCTCGTGGACACATCGTTAGTGAGGTGTCACATGTATAGATAACGATGTCAGGGGTGTGGCTCGTGGACACATCGTTAGTGAGGTGTCACATGTATAGATAACGATGTCAGTGGTGCGGCTCGTGGACACATCATTAGTGAGGTGTCACATGTATAGATAACGATGTCAGTGGTGCGGCTCTTGGACACATCGTTACTGAGGTGTCACATGTATAGATAACGATGTCAGGGGTGCGGCTCGTGGACACATGGTTAGTGAGGTGTCACATGTATAGATAACGATGTCAGGGGTGCGGCTCGTGGACACATGGTTAGTGAGGTGTCACATGTATAGATAACGATCAGGACACAGCAGCGATGCTCCGTGCAGGGATCGCTCACACAACCAGTGACCGAGGCTTGTCAATGATGTGAATAGGAGAAATCATAAAGGAGATCGGTTATGGTGGTGTCACACAGAACGATGCAGCAGATTGGATGATCCACGTCGTCTGATGTGGGGTCCGGTTCCCATATCTGTATATAACGATCTGACCACTTATCGCTAGTCACATCATGCTGTCACACACAACGACGTCGTAGGAGCGATGCCAAATCAGGCATTTTCCAGCGATATGTTTGCATATATCGTAGCGTGTGACGGCCGCCTTAAAGGGATGTCAAAACTAGACATCACTACACAGATTTGTCCTAAAGCATCTTGTACGAACATAACTGCTGCAGATCCTCATAATATTTACATCTGCTGATTCAGAATCTCACAATACACACCTCAGCTGCTGATTCAGAATCTCACAATACACACCTCAGCTGCTGATTCAGAATCTCACAATACACACCTCAGCCGCTGCAGAATCTCACAATACACACTTCAGCCGCTGCAGAATCTCACAACACACACCTCAGCCGCTGCAGAATCTCACAATACACAGCTCAGTTGCTGCAGAATCTCACAACACACACCTCAGCTGCTGCAGAATCTCACAATACAAAACTCAGCTGCTGAAGAATCGCACAATACACACCTCAGCTACTATGGAACATCATAATACACCTTAGCTGCTGCCCAACCTCAAAATACACACCTCAGCTGCTGCAGAATCTTATAATACACACTTCAGCTGCTGTAGAATCTCATAATACACACCTCGGCTGATGCAGAACCTCATAACACACACCTCATCTGCTGCACAACATCATTATACACACTGTTGCTGCTGTATCTGAGGTTTATACTAGAGGAAATAATGAGCCCACTATAACTTATTCAGAATACCCAAATCCGCGGACTGTATGCAGACTGCACCTCGCACTTTCATGAGGTCACAGATCTCCTCGGTGACTTCTAACATTCATATAATTTTCAGAACAGGAAACAATATCCTATAAATTACAGATTTCACTGGTTCACGGAGGCTCCGAGTGCAGGTCTGTTGTTTCCAATGTGTTCCGAGGTGTTTAAATAAAGGCTACAGGGGCCATTATTTAGGCCAATTAAGTGGGAAATGTGATGCCAATTATAAAGTCAAAATGCCTTCTCTACAGGCTACCTGCCCGGAATGCATAGTGCCCTCTTAATTACCGCGCCGCACCAATATCACATACATTTTCCTTGGCCTTATCAGACAGGAATTATCTGTGTTTTGTAATCTAAACAGCGCCTGTCTGCGAGGGCTGAAGGTGACCTTCCGCATCCCCGCAATCATCTGCTAGAATTTACGTTTCCCTTTTCTTTAAATTATTCTCGTAAGCTGCATTTTGGCATCACTTAGAAGCCGAACACATATCAAACCTGCATATGTCAACTGCTATCGACATCAAATCCCTTTCATCGAGCCTCAAGCCTCTTGGTGTTTTCAAGCCTCTTCTCCCACGACGGTGACTTGTCACTGATGATTTTTCCGAGCCAGGGAACTCGTGGTGTAATGAGACAACGGATCTTTGGAGCGCCATCGCAGGCCAACTGTCTCCATGATCGTAGGACGTGTCTGCGAAAATCATTGCGAGTCACATAAAGTCCTATCCAACATACCATATTCAGATCACTTATTGTGTTCTTGCTGCCGCTCATTTGAGGCTCGGTTCGGAGTTGAGGTTTATTTGGTTCCTACAATGGAACAGAAAAAATTGATATGTTTCATGATGAATACAAAAAGCAGCAGATGCACCCTATTCTCTAAAAGGGGATCCATTGAACTCTAATTCAGATCAGGGCTGTGGAGTCAGAGCCATGGAGTCACGAGTCGGTGTCCATCGTGGTGGGCTCGGAGTCAGATTCAGGAAAATTGAGGAGTTGGAGGTTTGGCTCCATTGCTATGGAGTCGGAGACGGTATCTATTTTGGTAGAGTCCGTCATATTCAGGGAAAGTGAGGAGTCTGAGTTATGGAATTGAAGTCCATTTTGGGTGGAGTGAGAGTTGGATTCTTGGAAATTGAGGTGTCAGAATCAGAGGTTTGGCTTTGTGACTTCATACCCATGGTTGTGGAGCTGGAGGTAGAGTCTGCGTCCATTTTGGTGGAGTCGGGTCAAATTCTTGGAAATTGTGGGATCGGATGTTTGGCTTACCAACTCCACAGCCCTGATTCAGAAGGATATCATTTTAAGCGAAACAACACGGCATATTGTGATTTTTCTTGCATTAAAATTGAAAAAGGCGCCAATGCAATGGTGAACCTAGCACAACATATCCGGTTTTCCCTTATTACCATGCACATTGGGGTATCCTTCTAGTTTTTTCCTGGGACACGCTATGTTTAGCCATATGTTCCCACTTGTATCACACACCACCCATTCATACATATAGTCAAAGCTTCAGTTACTTTTTTGCTCTGGTCCTAAACAATACTAATGTCTGTAAACCCTGATTGTCCAAGAACTAAAGCTTCTGTCACACACAACGACACAACAGTGATCCCAACAACGATAACGATCCTGTAGGTATCGTTGGGTGCGTCATTACCTGGTAGCTGGGGAGCTGTCAAACAGGCAGATCTCCTCAGTGACCAGGGAGCCACCTCCACATCGCTGGAAGCGGGAGGACACTGGTAACTATGATAAACAGCAGGTATCTAGGCAGTGTGCGCTGCCTAAATACCAGGTGTTTATCATAGTTACCAGCATCCTCCTGCTTAGCGTGGTAACCATGATAAACACCGGGTATCTAGGGAGCGCACACTGCCTAGATACCCTGTGTTTATCATGGTTACCAGCCTGTGAGGTCGCTGATCGCTGGTCTCTCGCTGTCACATGCAGCGATGTGTGCTGACCAGCGGGAGATCAACGACCAAAAAATGACCCAGAGCCCTTTGTAATGATCAGCGATCTCACAGCAGAGGCCTGATCGCTGCAAAGTGTCACATGTAGCGAGATAGCGAGATCGCTGTTACATCACAAAACCTGTGACGTTACAACAATCTTGCTAACGATCTTGTTATGTGTGACGAGGGTTTTAGATTTTGTGAAAGAAACAAATTATTTCACAGCAATAAAAATCTGAGATGGCAAAAAGGAGACCGTCGTGTGCCTCACAGCAACCTCAATGCATATTGTATTTTCAGAGCTAAACATGACTAAATCCACCAACATTATTCTTATGGACTGGACAGTATAAGC